>JAKWJD010001762.1:9793388-10093388 GCA_027705065.1 Solanum peruvianum | reverse complement strand
AAAATTATGGCATATTCAAATTTGATATAGATGCATTTACATTTTAGGTTACTTGCAAGTCATAGCAAAAGACATTAAAATAAAATAAAAATATAAATGTGTAACTCTCCATCTTTTATTTCTTTCTAAATAAATATTGATAAATTTGAATTAAAAAATATTAGAATAATTCATTCATGCATTTAATTGAATAGTAGCATATTGTATAAGATTGGAGATAACATAGAATAAAATAATGGGTAAGTTTTTTAATATTATACCACCAAAGTTCAACCCAAATAAAATTTAAGCAATTTCATAAATTTGAAATCAAATCTTATATAATCATGATATAAAACTATACAATATTAAATCAAAATAAGTGTTACCTGTCATAAAAATATTTAAAAAAAGAAAATAATCCTAATTAATAAGGAACCAGGAACTCAAAACCAAGAAAGCAACCCTCGAATTCAACATTTGTTTGTGAGTGAAAAAGAATATAATATGAGGGTGAGTATGCATGTTGTTGTACGTGTGGGTAATGGTGTTGACAAGATGTTGAGATCTCTAGAATACTAAAATAATTTTATGCTATTGACAAAGAGTATTTTTAGTTTCTGAAACTTGGTAGACTGGATGAATCACTTTGTTTGTGTAATAACTTATTTATGAATTATTCATGTACTAAGTGTTTTTATCTATCGAGATGTATATGTCCGCAATAAACTTATTACTTTCAAATCGAAAAAAATCAAAAAATCTAACCAAACCATAAGGTTATTTTTTTAATTTGATTTGGTTTGGCTTAGAAATTTAAAAACCAGTTTAAATTAGTTTGGTTTTGATTTTAACTAATAAATGCTCCAAACCAAACCATGAACAGCCTTAGCGTTGGGTGCGGATATGCTTGGGTGGATTTTTTTTATCGGTGTTGAGTATTTGGGTGTATAGATGTGGTGTTGTATTGGTATTGCGGGTGTCTATTTGCAGTGTGAATATATGATTTAGTATTGTTGACTATTGGAAATAAGGATAAAATATGTTTAGGATGTTTTTTTTTTCTTGTACGTATATATGTTGATTTTGGGGTATATCAGAATTGGAGTTGAGTATTATGATAATGTGTGTGTGGGTGTCTTTTTCTCTTCTTTTTTTTTTTTTTTGTACTTTATGTGTGGGTGAGTATGTATAAGCGTAGTTGTGTTGACATTAGGGGAAAATGTAGTGGGAAGTGGTGATTGAAAAATGGAGGGTAGTTTAGTGTAGCGGGGTGAAGTAGAACGTGGGTGTGATAATTTATTATTGCTATATATTTTTTTAGTAATATAATATATTTATTTTTTAAACTGACAAAATTGATAGCTAATAATAAATTGTAAATAAGAATACTAGCTTATTTATAAAAATAAAACATATCTTTTTTGTTATTTTCAAATCTTTTTAAAAAAATAGCTTAACTAAAATAAGATTTAAAAAATATTTAATTTATATATATAAGAAATATTTATGTACTAAAAATGGTTTAAGACCTTAAGTTCAGTCAAAAGCTACTTGTGTACAGTTTTTCTCTCTTTTACTGCAAACACAGAGAGTTTGCAGACAAAGAATTCAATAACGTGAAAAGTTTTGATCAGATTCTTATTTGAAAAAAAAAATGTGACCGAGTGGACAAATATATATCCTGAATTATAAGGGTATCAAGTCACGTGTAGTTCAAGCATATGAAGTGATGAGTTGAAAGTTAGGTGAGGTTTGATCAATACTCCAGGTAGCGGATCCTATCCTTAGGTAAAAATAAATGAAAGCTAATAGTCAAAATATAAATAAAGTACAACCTCTTATTTATGAAGCTTCTCTTGAATTTAGAATTTGAGATATCACTTTGATATTTGTGAGTATCTTGGTCTTGAATAGATTTGATGCTTAACTTGTCACTTAAAGTGACTTTGTGGTACTCTTCAAATTGATAATTAGACAATGTTCTTGGAAGACTACATGTTTCTTGATTAGAAGTTAAATAGAAACAGATGTCAGGAAGTCAAACTGCTACATGCATTGAAAATAGCTGATATCATGCATTGGATCATTCTGAAAAGACTTGAAACTTTATTTTTGAATTTCAAATCCATGTTTTGCTTAAAGAAATCAAAAAATAATCAAAAACAAAAGAAGTAAACAAAAAATTTTCCCCGGTTTTCATTGAAAAAATTTTGTGAGTTCTTAGCAAATGTGAAATTCAAAAAAAAAACTAAGACTAGGAAGTGTTTATCGTAGAGAAAAAATAAAGGTCAGCTGTAACGACCTGTTTGGTCGTTTTGAGCAGCAGATTTTATTCTGGAAAAACTGGGCCATACTACGGACACAACGACGGACCGTCATAGGCACGACGGCCCGTCGAGGGTGTATCGTTGCAACATACTTAGAAATTCTGAAATTGGGTACTGAAAATCGACTCTCTGTAAATTGTGACGGACCTGCAGGACGAGCCGTCACAGCCACGACGAACCGTCGTGAGCTCCCGTTGCAAAACACTTCAACTTTTGAGAATTTGGTACAAGAAACGAGTCTCTGACCGTCATGACGGAAGTGCAGGACGGACCGTCACAGGTGTGACGGACCGTCACAGACTCCGTGGTGAAGAAGGGGATTTTGGGAGGCTACGACGACCTGCGTGACGGACCGTCGCAGGCACGACGGGCCGTCAAAGGTTGCGCAAATCCCAGGCAGTTTAGGATTTCTCCACACGTTTTAAGGGTCGTTTTGGACTATTCTTTCCTTAATTATAAAGATTGAGGGTTAATATTAATAAGTCTAATTACTTGGGGGTTAAAGGAGGTAACCTTAAGTTAATTAGTGGGTTTTATTGTCCTCTTTTACACTTAATTATATGATAATTAGGGTAAAGGAAAGAGGGTTTGAATAAAACAAAACAGAAAGAAACAAAGGGAGAGATTGATCGATCGAAGAGGGAAGAGGAATAACAAAGCTTGGGAGATTTCTTGTTGATTCCAATTCTTCGGTGGAGGTAGGTTATGGTTTTACGATAATCGTAGTGAACTCTTGATAGGGAATGATATGTATTGATGATATTGTAAACCTGTCTATATGCTTAATTGTATGCTTGTATGAATATGATTATGTGATTTTGATAAAACAAGCATGATGAAAACCATTGAATCCCAAATCTTGAAAGAAACTTCAATCTACTTATTAATGATAATGCCTTGGTATAAAAAGAAGGCTTGATGAATTAAAGTGATTGGGATTGATGATGCCTTGGTATAGAGAAGGCTTGATGAACGAATATAACGAGATTAGTGGATAGGAGTGTCACGTTCCGACACATAGTATTAGTGGATCGGAGTGTCACGTTCCGACACATAGTATTAGTGGATCGGAGTGTCATGTTCCGACACATAGTATTAGTGGGACGGGTGTCACGAACCGACACGTAGATGTAGGGGATCGGAGTGTCACGTACCGACACATATAGGGGATCGGAGTGTCACGTTCCGACACATATAGGGGATCGGAGTGTCACGTTCCGACACATATAGGGGATCGGAGTGTCACGTTCCGACACATATAGGGGATCGGAGTGTCACGTACCGACACATAGTAGTAGGGGATCGGAGTGTCACGTACCGACACAAGAGGAAGAAAGATAATGAATCTTGAAAGATGATAATATACTCAACATAATGAACTTAATTCCCAAATGAGTATGCTATTGAGGCTTGAGCCCTCATGGATGAACTTGATGGTAATTGTTGACGATTATAATACTTGTTGTTGTTACATGTTGAGTTTATAGTTGATTTATAATATTACTTGATATATATGATCTTCTATTTTGAGTTAGCCGATGATATCTACTCAGTACGTGTGGTTGTACTGACCCCCTACTTTTATGTTTTCTTCTTTGTTATTTGTGTAATGCAGCAAACGTTCCGTCAACTTCAACACAACAGTAATTCAAGCTAGTCTTCACTACCTTCGGAAAATTCAGGGTGAGCTAATGCGTCTAGCTTGGACTGGATCTTCTTCTTCAAGTCTTGATGCCTTGAACTTCCGGCATGGACTAGCTTCTTATGTATTTTTGTTCTTAGACATTTTAGTTTAGTAAATTGAGAATAGATGTTCTTGTGATGATGACTTCCAGATTTTGGGGATAATAATAATAGTTTGAGTTGTTTTTATTAATGAGTTTAAGTCTTCCGCATTACTTTTGTTGATATTGTATTAAAATGTTAAGGTTTAGATTGGTTGGTTCGCTCACATAGGAGGGTGAATGTGGGTGCCAGTCGCGTCCCCGATTTGGGTCGTGACAAACTTGGTATCAGAGCATTAGGTTCATTGGTCTCATCACACAAGAACGAGTCTAGTAGAGTCTCAAGGAACGGTAGGGGGACGCCTTTACTTTTCTTTGAGAGGCTATAAGACTTTAGGAAAATTCCATTCTTTCATTCTTTCTTTCGTGCTACTACTTGAGTCCAATTGGTATCTAGGTGATACAAATTGGTATCTGACCATCTTCACTCTATTTCGCAGATGGTTAGAACTAGAGCAACGACCGCACCAGCAGCAACAACGGAAAGGCAAGAAACGACTGAGCCGGCCACTGGGGCTGTGGCTCGAGGAAGAACAGCGGCACGAGGCCGTGGAAGAGGTCGTGGGAGGACGTCCTCTAGAGGGAGAGGACGAGCCCCTAGCCCATCTGATACTAGGGCAGTGACTCCTCCACCGGCCGAGGATGTGGTAAGAGAGGGTGAGGAAAGGGAGACTGAACAAGTGCAACATGAGGAATTGCCACCCCAACCTACCCCAGAGATGATCAACCAAGTACTTGCTTATCTTAGCGGGTTGTCTGATCAGGGTCAGGCACCTCCAGTGGTTTCTGCACCAACACCTCCGGTTTCAGAGATACGACATGCGGCTACTAGGGCTCCCCGCATGGATGCAACATTGGAGATAGGCACATTTCCACGTCTGACTACTGGGCCCATTATGACAAACGATCAACATGAACTTTTCAGTAAGTTCTTGAAATTGAAACCTCCAGTCTTTAAGGGTGCAGAATCAGAGGATGCCTACGATTTTCTGGTTTATTGTCATGAGCTACTACACAAGATGGGTATAGTAGAGAGGTTTGGTGTCGAGTTCGTGAGCTATCAGTTTCAAGGGAACGCCAAAATGTGGTGGCGTTCACATGTTGAGTGTCAACCAACAGAGGCACCACCCATGAGTTGGGAATCATTCTCTAGCTTGTTTATGGAGAAGTATATTCCAAGGACTTTGAGGGATAGAAAAAGGGATGAGTTCTTGAGTCTAGAGCAAGGAAGAATGACGGTTAATGCATACGAGGCTAAATTTCGCGCACTATCCAGATATGCCACCCAACTCTGTTTCAGTCCACAAGAACGGATCCGCCGTTTTGTGAAGGGGTTGAGGTCAGAATTGCGGATTTCAGCCTTACAGATAGCGGCAACGGCAACATCCTTCCAAGAGGTGGTAGACTTTGTGATAGAGGTGGAAGGAGTGAAACCAGATGACTTCACCACGACATCGACATCAAAAAGGTTTCGAAGGGGAGGTGAGTTTAATGGTTCTTATTCTAGAGGACAGAACTCCGGAGGTCACTCAGTTCGACCAATACAGTCTTCACTACAGACTGTAGTTTGGGGTCCACCTCAGAACGGTCAACACTACTCCGAGAGACCTATGCCTGACTCCAGAGAGTGCTATGGATGTGGGGAGATTGGACATATTAGGAGGAATTGTCCAAAACAGTGTTATAGACCCCCAATAGCTAGAGGTAGAGGTGGTCATGGTAGAGGCCGTTTTTCTGGAGGACGTGGTGGTCGAGGTAATGGTGGTCACCAAAACGGCAGAGGTGACGGGCAAAACGGAGCCACTACTACGCAACATGGTAGGGGCAACAGACAGACAAATAATGGGGCCCATTGTTACGCTTTCCCTGGGAGGTCTGAAGCGGAGGCGTCTGATGCTGTTATCACAGGTAATATTTTGGTTTGTGATTGCATGGAATCTGTATTATTTGACCCTGGCTCCATGTTTTCATATGTATCTTCCTCATTTGCTAATGGTCTAAATTTACATTGTGAATTACTTGACATGCCTATTCGTGTTTCTACTCCGGTGGGTGAGTCTGTGATAGTCGAAAAAGTATATAGGTCTTGTTTGGTGAATTTTGTGGGGAGCAACACTTATGTAGATTTAGTTATTTTAGAAATGGGTGACTTTGATGTAATTCTGGGTATGACTTGGCTTTCTCCGAATTTTGCGATTTTGGATTGTAATGCTAAAACAGTGATGTTAGCCAAGCCTGGGGCAGATCCGTTAGTGTGGGAGGGTGACTACACTTCCAATCCAGTGCGTATCATCTCATTTATTCGTGCTCAGAAGATGGTTAGTAAGGGTTGTCTAGCTTTCTTGGCACATCTTAAGGATGACACTACCCAAGTACCTTCGATTGAGTCAGTTTCGGTAGTCCGTGAGTTTTTGGATGTGTTCCCTGCAGATCTTCCTGGTATGCCACCAGATAGAGATATTGACTTCTGTATTGATCTTGAACCGGGTACTCGCCCCATTTCTACACCCCCTTATAGAATGGCTCCCGCGGAGTTAAGAGAATTAAAGGCTCAACTTCAAGAGTTGTTGAGCAAAGGCTTTATTAGACCAAGTGCATCTCCTTGGGGTGCTCCGGTGTTGTTTGTGAAGAAGAAGGATGGGAGTTTTCGGATATGCATAGACTACAGACAACTGAACAAGGTAACCATTAAGAACAAGTACCCCATTCCTCGCATTGATGACTTGTTCGATCAGTTACAAGGTGCTTGTGTCTTCTCTAAAATTGATTTGAGATCCGGTTATCACCAATTGAAAATACGAGCAACGGATGTGCCAAAGACTGCTTTTTGAACTAGGTATGGGCATTATGAATTTGTGGTAATGTCCTTTGGTCTTACGAATGCCCCTGCTGCTTTCATGAGCTTGATGAACGGGATTTTCAAGCCATATTTGGACCTCTTTGTGATCGTGTTTATTGATGATATACTGATATACTCCAAGAGTAAGAAGGAACATGAAGAGCATTTGAGAATGGTGTTAGAGTTGTTGAGAAAGAAGAAGCTTTATGCGAAATTCTCCAAGTGTGAGTTTTGGCTAGATTCAGTGTCCTTCTTGGGGCACGTGGTTTCTAAGGATGGAGTGATGGTGGATCCATCTAAGATTGAGACGGTAAAGAATTGGGTAAGACCTACAAACGTGTCAGAAATAAGGAGTTTTGTGGGGTTAGCTAGCTACTACCGCCGATTCGTCAAGGGATTCTCTTCCATTGCTTCCCAATTGACGAACTTGACTAAGCAGAATGTTCCATTTGTATGGTCAGATGAATGTGAGGAAAGTTTTCAGAAGCTTAAGACTTTGTTGACTACCGCACCTATCCTTACCTTGCCAGTAGAGGGTAAAAACTTCATTGTTTATTGTGATGCATCCTATTCTGGGTTGGGTGCAGTACTAATGCAAGAGAAGAATGTGATTGCTTATGCTTCGAGGCAATTAAAGGTTCATGAACGAAACTATCCAACTCATGACTTGGAATTGGCCGCGGTAGTGTTTGCGTTAAAGCAATGGAGACACTATTTGTATGGGGTTAAGTGTGAGGTCTATACGGACCATCGTAGCCTACAGTATGTCTTCACTCAGAAAGACTTAAACTTGAGACAGAGGAGATGGATGGAACTACTGAAGGACTACAACATCACTATCTTGTATCATCCGGGGAAGGCTAATGTTGTAGCGGATGCTCTAAGTAGAAAGGCCGGAAGCATGGGAAGTCTAGCTCATTTGCAAGTTTCTAGACGCCCATTGGCTAGAGAGGTGCAGATTCTGGCTAATGACCTTATGAGGTTAGAAATAAATGAGAAGGGAGGATTGTTAGCTTGTGTAGAGGCAAAATCCTCTTTTCTTGATCAGATTAAGGGGAAACAGTTTGATGATGAGAAGCTAAGTCGAATCTGAGATAAAGTGTTACAAGGAGAGGCTAAGGAAGCAATAATCGATGAGGAAGGTGTTTTGAGGATTAAGGGAAGGGTATGTGTACCCCGCATCAATGATTTGATCACCACTATTCTTACAGAGGCTCATAGTTCCGGATACTCTATATATCCTGGTGCAACCAAGATGTACCGCGACCTAAAGCAACACTTCTGGTGGAGTAGAATGAAGCGAGATATTGTTGAGTTTGTTGCCAAATGTCCAAATTGTCAACAAGTAAAGTATGAACACCAGAGGCCTGGAGGAACACTTCAGAGAATGCCCATTCCTGAATGGAAGTGGGAGAAAATCGCGATGGACTTCGTGGTTGGTCTTCCCAAGACATTGGGTAAGTATGACTCTATTTGGGTGATTGTTGATAGGTTAACTAAGTCCGCTCATTTCATTCCGGTCAAGGTGACCTACAATGCAGAGAAGTTGGCAAAAATCTACATCTCAGAAATCGTTCAATTGCATGGAGTTCCACTCTCCATCATATCAGATAGAGGTACGCAGTTTACTTCTAAGTTTTGGAGGACATTACATGCTGAATTAGGTACTAGGTTGGACCTTAGTACTGCATTTCATCCTCAGACCGATGGTCAATCTGAGCGAACGATTCAAGTGTTGGAGGATATGCTTCGTGCATGTGTGATAGAGTTTGGTGGCCATTGGGATAGCTTCTTACCTTTGGCAGAGTTTTCATACAATAATAGCTATCACTCCAGTATTGATATGGCTCCATTTGAAGCATTGTATGGGAGGAGGTGTAGATCTCCCTTTGGTTGGTTTGACGCATTTGAAGTTAGACCTTAGGGGACTGATCTGTTGAGAGATTCTATGGACAAGGTTAAAGCTATTCAAGAAAAGCTTTTGGCGGCACAAAGTAGACAAAAGGAGTATGCAGACCGAAAGGTTAGAGACTTGGAGTTCATGGAAGGTGAACAAGTCTTGTTGAAGGTTTCACCCATGAAAGGGGTGATGCGGTTCGGAAAAAGGGGTAAGTTAAGTCCAAGGTACATTGGACCATTTGAAGTGCTTAAGCGAATAGGGGAGGTGGCTTATGAATTAGCCTTGCCTCCAGGGCTGTCAGGAGTGCATCCGGTATTTCATGTGTCCATGTTGAAAAGATACCACGGATATGGAAACTACATTATCCGTTGGGATTCAGTTTTGCTTGATGAGAATCTGACTTATGAGGAGGAACCGGTTGCTATTTTAGATAGAGAGGTTCGCAAGTTGAGGTCGAGAGAGATTGCATCCATCAAGGTTCAATGGAAGAATCGACCGGTTGAAGAGGCTACTTGGGAGAAGGAGGCAGATATGCAAGAAAAATACCCACATCTGTTTACAGATTCAGGTACTCTTTTTCGCCATTGTTTTTCTTCTTTTGATCGTTCAGGGACGAACGATGGGTAAATTGGTATCTATTGTAACGACCTGTTTGGTCGTTTTGAGTAGCAGATTTTATTCTGGAAAAACTGGGCCATACTACGGACACAACGACGGACCGTCATAGGCACGACGGCCCGTCGAGGGTGTATCATTGCAACATACTTAGAAATTCTGAAATTGGGTACTGAAAATCGACTCTCTGTAAATTGTGACGGACCTGCAGGACGAGCCGTCACAGCCACGACGAACCGTCGTGAGCTCCCGTTGCAAAACACTTCAACTTTTGAGAATTTGGTACAAGAAACGAGTCTCTGACCGTCATGACGGAAGTGCAGGACGGACCGTCACAGACTCCGTGGTGAAGAAGGGGATTTTGGGAGGCTACGACGACCTGCGTGACGGACCGTTGCAGGCACGACGGGCCGTCACACGTTGCGCAAATCCCAGGCAGTTTAGGATTTCTCCACACGTTTTAAGGGTTGTTTTGGACTATTCTTTCCTTAATTATAAAGATTGAGGGTTAATATTAATAAGTCTAATTACTTGGGGGTTAAAGGAGGTAACCTTAAGTTAATTAGTGGGTTTTATTGTCCTCTTTTACACTTAATTATATGATAATTAGGGTAAAGGAAAGAGGGTTTGAATAAAACAAAACAGAAAGAAACAAAGGGAGAGATTGATCGATCGAAGAGGGAAGAGGAATAACAAAGCTTGGGAGATTTCTTGTTGATTCCAATTCTTCGGTGGAGGTAGGTTATGGTTTTTACGATAATCGTAGTGAACTCTTGATAGGGAATGATATGTATTGATGATATTGTAAACCTGTCTATATGCTTAATTGTATGCTTGTATGAATATGATTATGTGATTTTGATAAAACAAGCATGATGAAAACCATTACATCCCAAATCTTGAAAGAAACTTCAATCTACTTATTAATGATAATGTCTTGGTATAAAAAGAAGGCTTGATGAATTAAAGTGATTGGGATTGATGATGCCTTGGTATAGAGAAGGCTTGATGAACGGATATAATGAGACTAGTGGATCGGAGTGTCACGTTCCGACACATAGTATTAGTAGATCGGAGTGTCACGTTCCGACACATAGTATTACTGGATCGGAGTGTCACGTTCTGACACATAGTATTAGTGGATCGGAGTGTCACGTTCCGACACATAGTATTAGTGGGACGGGTGTCACGAACCGACACGTAGATGTAGGGGATCGGAGTGTCACGTACCGACACATATAGGGGATCGGAGTGTCACGTTCCGACACATATAGGGGATCGGAGTGTCACGTTCCGACACATATAGGAGATCGGAGTGTCACGTTCCGACACATATAGGGGATTGGAGTGTCACGTACTGACACATAGTAGTAGGGGATCGGAGTGTCACGTACCGACACAAGAGGAAGAAAGATAATGAATCTTGAAAGATGATAATATACTCAACATAATAAACTTAATTCCCAAATGAGTATGGTATTGAGGCTTGAGCCCTCATGGATGAACTTGATGGTTATTGTTGACGATTATAATACTTGTTGTTGTTACATGTTGAGTTTATAGTTGATTTATAATATTACTTGATATATATGATCTTCTATTTTGAGTTAGCCGATGATATCTACTCAGTACGTGTGGTTGTACTGACCCCCTACTTTTATGTTTTCTTCTTTGTTATTTGTGTAATGCAGCAAACATTCCGTCAACTTCAACACAATAGTAATTCAAGCCAGTCTTCACTACCTTCGGAATATTCAGGGTGAGCTAATGCGTCTAGCTTGGACTGGATCTTCTTCTTCAAGTCTTGATGCCTTGAACTTCCGGCATGGACTAGCTTCTTATGTATTTTTGTTCTTAGACATTTTAGTTTAGTAAATTGAGAATAGATGTTCTTGTGATGATGACTTCCAGATTTTGGGGATAATAATAATAGTTTGAGTTGTTTTTATTAATGAGTTTAAGTCTTCCGCATTACTTTTGTTGATATTGTATTAAAATATTAAGGTTTAGATTGGTTGGTTCGCTCACATAGGAGGGTTAATGTGGGTGCCAGTCGCGTCCCCGATTTGGGTCGTGACATCAGCTACTAGAAAGTATTTATCCTAGAAGAAAATAAAATATAAATGCCCCGACAAGGAAGTTTATCCAAGGAAAAATAAAAAATAAAGGTCTCAGACTAGGATGTGTGACGAAAATGAAAAATAATAGTCTTAGACTAGGAAGTATTCATCCTAGGAGAAAATTTAAAATAATAGTCTTAGACTAGGAAATGTTAATCCTATGAGAAAATAAAGATAATGTCTTAGACTAGGAAGTGTTTATTTTAGGAGAAAATAAAAAATAATAGTCTCAGATAAGGAAGTATTTATCCTAGGAGAAAATTAAAAAAACAGTATCGGACTAGGAAGTTTTTATCCTTAAAGAAAAAAAAATAACGTCTCAAACTAGGAAGTGTTTATCCTAGGAAAAATTAAAAAAAATAACATCTCAGACTAGAAAATATTTATCCTATGAGAAAATAAAATTACCGGTCTTAGACTAGAAAGTGTTTATCCTAGGATAAAATATTAATAACCGTCTCAAACTAGGAAGTGTTTATCCTAGGAGAAAATGAAAAATAATAGTATCAAACTAGGAACTTTATATCCTAGGAGAAAATTAAAATAATGTCTCAAACTAGGAAGTGTTTATCCTAGGATAAAAATAACATATAATTGTGTCAAACTAAGAAGTGTTTATTCTAAGGTAAAATAACTTAATCTCATTATGTAGGAGGGTCCTGCTAGTCTCATTATAATGAGGATCCTGGTAATCAAAATCTCATTATGAGGAGGGTCTTGCTAATTTCATTGTGTAAAAGGGTACTGCTAATCTAAATCTCATTATGAGGAGGATCCTTCTAATCTCATTTTATATGAGGGTCCTGCTAATAGAAATTTCATTAAGGGAAGGGTCTTGCTAAGTCTCATTATGAGGAGAGTCCTACTAATCTAAATCGCATTATGAGGGGGGTCCTCCGAATCCCATAACGTATGAGGGTCCTACTAATATCATTCTTGATGAAGATCCTATTGATATAAATTTGGTTATGAGGAGGGTCTTGTTAATCCTAGTATGAGATGGTCCTGCTAATCTAATCTCATTATAAAAAGGGTCTTGTTAATATCATTATTTAGGAGAATCTTTCTCATCTAAATCTCATTTTGAAGAGGGTCCTGCTAATCTAACTCTCTCATTATGAGGAGGGTCTTGCTTATCCTATATGTAGGAGGGTTCATATAATCTAAATATCATTAAGAGGAGGATCTTGTTGATCCCATTATGAAGAGGGTTCTGCTAATCTAAATTTTATTCTGAGGAGGATCCTGTTAATCTCATTATATACGATTCTTCTAATCCCTTTTCTATAGGATGGTCCGGTTAATATCATTATATATAAGATTTTGTTAATCCCATTATGTAGGATGTCGTGTTAATCCAAATCTTATTATGATAAGGGTTCTGCTAATCCCATTATGTATGAGGGTCCTACTAATCTAGATTTCATTATAAGGAGGTTCCTACTATTCCAATTGTGTAGGATGGTCCTACTAATGTAAATCTCATTATAAGAAGGGTCATACTAATCTCATTGTGTAAGAGGATTTTTCTAATATAAATCTCATTATGTGGAGGATCTTGCTAATCTAAATCTCATTATAAGGAGGATCCTATTAATCGCGTTATGTAGGTGTTCATTCTAATCTAAACTTCATTAAAAGGAGGGTCCTGCTAATCCCATTATGTAGGAGTTCATTCTAATCTAAATCTCATTATGATGAGGGTCCTGTTAATCCTTTTGTCCAGGTTGGTCGTACTAGTCTCATTATGATTCTATTACTCAGGAAGGTCTAGCTTAAAAGAATCATGTTGTTATTGTTGTTCTTGTTGGTGGTGGTGGTGGTGGTGGTGGTGGTGTGTTGTATTTGTTGTGTTGTTGTTGTTTTCATTGTTGTTGTTGTTGTTGTTGTTGCTGGTGGTGGTGTTTGTGTTGTTGTTATTATTGTTGTTGTTGTTGTTGCTGATGTTGTTGTTATTGTTGTTGTTGTTGCTGTTGTTGTTGTTATTGTTGTTATTTTTTTTTGTTATTGTTGTTGTTGTTGTTTGTTGTTTATTGTTGTTGTTGTTGTTGTTGTTGTTTTGTTGTTATTGTTGTTGTTGTTGTTGTTGTTGTTGTTGTTGATGATGATGATGATGTTGTTGTTATTGTTGTTATTTGTTATTGTTGTTGTTGTTGTTGTTGTTATTTTTTCTTGTTGTTGTTGTTGTTGTGGCTATTGTTGTTGGTATTGCTTTTGATGTTTTTGTTGTTATTGTTATTGTTGTTGTTGTTGTTGTTGTTGTTGTTATTGCTATTGTTAGTGTTGGTGTTATTATTGTTTTTGTTATTGTTGTTGTTATTGTTGTTGTTGTTGTTGTTAATGTTATTGTTGTTGGTGGTGGTGGTGGTGGTGGTGTTATTATTGTTATTGTTATTGATGTTGTTGTTGTTGTTGTTGTTGTTGTTGCTGCTTTTGTTGTTGTTGCTGCTATTGTAGATGTTGGTATTGGTGTTGGTGTTGTTGTTGTTATTGTTGTTGTTGTTTTTGTTATGGTTGTTGTTGTTGATGATGTTATTGTTGTTGTTTTTGATGTTGTTGTTGTTGTTATTGTTGTTGTTGTTGTTGTTGTTATTGTGATGTTGTTGTTGTTGTTAGCCCTAAAAGATATTATGTATGCTACTTAACCTAAATGAGAAATACTAAAAAAATACAAGACATTGATGCAATTAGGGTGTTTGTTTCAAAGAAATGAAAGATGGGAAGGTGTTGGTTTCCTAAGTATCTCAATGGTGTTTGTTCTCTAAGATCAAAGTGACATTATTTGTTCCTTATAAATGAAAGATGGTTCCTCTAGCGTGTTTGTTCCCAAAGGTCAAATTGAAAGTAGGGTGTTTGTTCCCTAGAAACTGTCACGACCCAAAACGAGCCGCGAGTGGCACCCACACTTATTCTCCTATGTGAGCGAACCAACAAAGCTAAACCCCAATGTTTACCAATATTTCAACCATATCAAACAAAATATAATGCGGAAGACTTAAAACTCATTAATATAACCAATAAATAACTTCTAAAAATTAATACTTATTATTCCCAAAATCTGGAAGTCATCAACACAAGAACATCTATCCTCAAATTACAAAATCTAAGAGTATCTAAGAAGCTAAAATAAGTAAACAGATGGTCCATGTCCGAACTTCAAGGACATCAAGACGTGAGAGAGAAGATCCAGTCCAAGCTAGGAATAATAGCTCACCCTGAAATCTGATATGCTGAAGACTGGCTAGAGTTGCGGATGAGTCGATGGCCCGTTTGCTGCACTCCACAAATAACAAAAAAGACAAATTACAAGTAGGGTCAGTACAAGGAACACGTACTGAGTAGGTATCATCGGCCAACTCAAAATAGAAAGCAATATATACTGAATAACAATATAAATCAACCATAATACTCAACAGGTGACAATCAACAAGTACAAGAGCCATTAACAACACCACCAAACACACCTATGAGAACTCAAGCCTCCATACCATACTCATTTGAGAACTAGGTTCTTCAAATTTAGTATCTTAACATAATTCAAGATTATTTGTCTTTATTATTATCGTGTCGGAACGTGACACTCCGATCCCCTAATGCTACGTGTCGGCACATGACACTCCGATCCCCTAATGCTACGTGTTGGAACGTGACACTCCGATCCACTAATACTATGTGTCGGAACGTGACACTCCGATCCACTATTAGTATGTGTCGGAACGTGACACTCCGATCCACTAATACTATGTGTCGGAACGTGACACTCTGATCCCCTAATACTATGTGTCGGAACGTGACACTCCGATCCATTTATCTCATTATTTTAGTTCATTAAGCCTTCTTTGTACCAAGTTGTCATCTTAATAGAGAGATTTCAGATTAAAGATTCAACAATCTCATCATTCTAACCGCCACAATTATACGATCACAACATACATACACACAATCAAGCATATGGAAGATTTTACAGAATCACCCAATACATATAAATCGCTATTTAGAGTTTACTATGATATAGCATAAACCATAACCTACCTCCACCGAAGAATCGTGATCAAGCAAGCTACTTCCCCAATGCCCTTGTTGTCTCTTCGTTCTTCTCTCTCTCGCTCGTTCTATCATCTTTCTTTTCTCTTCTCCAACTCTTTTTCTTTTACCCTAATTATCACATAGTTCATTATGATAAAAGTAACCCATTATTTAGTTCCATATTATCTTGTTTAATCTCCAACTAAATAAATTATTAACATTAACCCACTAACTTTATAATTATAATCATGAATAGTCCAAAACACCCCTTTAAAAACATTAGCATAAATCTGACCAGGGTGGATTTACGCAACCTGTGACGGTCCATCGTGATTGTGACGGTCCGTCCTGCAGGTCCGTCACAAAGTTCAGAGAGTTAAATTCAGTAGAGAGGCTTGTGACGGTCCGTCATGCCTATGACGATCCGTCCTGCAGCTCCGTCGTGAAGTTCAGAGAGTCGGTCTCAAAACCCAGATTTTCAGAGTTGAAGTGTTTTGGAATGAGACCATCGACGGTCCGTCGTGCCCATGAAGGTCCGTCGTGGGATCCGTCGACCCAGTCAGTTATTATCAGAAATAAACTCTACTGCTCGAATCGACAAAAACAGGTTGTTACAGAAACGAGAGTGATTCTTTTAACAATTGAAAATATTCCCCAAATTTTAAATTGAGAATCTCTGAAACTCTTGTTAATTTTTTTTTTTTTATTTTTTTAAAAATGATCCATTTTTGATTTATCAAGGATAAAAACATTGTGAGTATCGAATCATGTTGTAAGACTACCTAACATAATTCATATAAATAAAAAATATTTTTTCATTTCTTGGTTTTTTGAAGTGAAGACATCCTTTGAGAAACGTGTATGTTCATGGTTGACAATGTTTTGACTTTAAATGATACGAACATTTAGAAATATGCACATGAATCGTGTTTAACTACTTTCATGCAAATTTGAGGTCAACTTTGAGTAATTCCTTTAGTTTCATATAGTATCTAACACATTCTTAAGTAATAACAAGATTATTTCATCCTGCATAAAGTAAAGAACTCATAACCCCATGTTTCAAGTGCCCTTAAAACAAAGAAAGTCTTTTTTCACACACTACGAAATAATTTAAATCGTAGGACATTTTTGAATGCCACTCACACTCAGAAACATATTATAACAAATGAGATTAAGATACCATATGTTTGACCCTCATGTAAGTATACACTAATGTGATAACACAAAAAATGAGATCAAATAGGACTTGTCATTAGCTCGTAATGTAGGCTTAGGTAAAGGTAAGATATTCACTTGAGATAAAAGTGAAAATTTCCTCCTTAATATTTTTACAATGGTCTCAAATAAATTTCATCTACGCATGTGATCTTTATTTTCTTGAAAGCTTCTCCTCATTTATATTATTTTTTCTTCATTTTCTCTCCTTTTTGTTGGAATTTTGTTTTTCTCTTTCTAGATTTTCATTGTCAGTTTATTTTTCAACTTTCACATGTTTGGCCTTTGCACTTTGTTACCCAAATTAGATCTTTAGCACTATGCGTTCAGGGAGCTGGGACCAAGGTATAGTGCATATATGCGCTCAAAAGGATATATGCTAAAATGTGGTTATTCAAATAAAAGGTTTTATGCTCAAAAGAAGAGTTTTATGGATAAAATGTCATTTTGTAGGCTTGAAAGACACAATAATATCAGAGAAAGATTATAATCCATTTCCAAGTTAAATGTTGTTCAAACTTTTTTACCTCAATAAACATTCACATAAAATTTTAGATCAAAAAAGTCATGTCATTTGAATTTTATATATAAAGCTCATCACACATTGCACTTCAAAAATGAGTTCAAAGTTGACTTAGCCTTAAATTTAAGCAAAACGGTTTCTCAAATATTAAATAAACATATTAAGAGGTACCTAAAGAAGTATATAGGTCACAACAAAGTTGGTTAGTCTTGCCAAATAGTTTAACACTTTACTATTTTTTCTTAGGTACACTCCTAAGCATATTGATAGCAACCAACTCAATTTTTTTCTAAATTCAAAAAAAAAATCTCAATTCTTTTATTCCTTCTTTTCCCCCAGTTTTTGTGATGAGGACTCTTTAGAGTCTTTCTTACTTGGACAGAACCTCAACATAAGGATGCCTATGTATCTTGTCAAAGTAAGAATCAGGTCAAACATAGTTCGGGATTTTGATATACGAATTAAAACTTTTATTTCATTTTATTTTATTTTTTAAGAAGGGTAAAACCCTTATCTTTTTTAATTAACAAAAAAAATTCCTTTTTAAAAATTTTTTTAATAAGGATTAACAACTTCTCTTTTTTTTGGAATTTTTAATACAAATCACCAAACCCGAAGAGAGTTGTCTACGTATCTCATAGGGTTGAAAATTAGATGTGTGTAGTTCGTCCATATTGTATAGTTAAAAAAACTAAGATATTGACCTTACTTGGCAATTGCATTATTTTTCAAAGAATTATGAAAGAAAGATCTTTTGAAAAATCTTTCATTTTATTTTATTTTTAAAAAAAAGTATAATAACTTCTAAAATAAGAAATATTTTGATGTTTTTCCCTTTTTCTTATTTTATAAAAATCGAAAGATTGTTTTATCTCTCATTCCACAAATCATACTAAAATAGATCAACTTGTCAATACTTTTTGAGTAAATGTATTTTCAAAAACTACATAAAATGATTTAGATTATAAGATACGATAGGGGCACATGTACTAAATGCACGCAACCCCTATGTCGAGTCTCATTAAGTCAAATGCAAATGATGTAGATAAATGGAGCCTAAAAGGAATAATTATGTCTGCATATCAGGTTTAATAAACTTAAATCTAAACAAATTAGTGTCTAGACTAGCTTACCTGAGTGGACAACTCGGGAAGGGGAGAGGTAAATTATCGGTAGCAGCGCTATTTTGACTTCATTGTTGGTCTAACCCCGCCTAAGATATGTGACTAAAAATCCTTCGGTGGGTGTCAAGACACTCCAGGTCTTATCTCAATAAAAATTAGGATTTATAGATGCATTTCCATTATCGTGTATGAAGTGTTTTCGGAAACTTAATATGGTTGTATAAAAGAGGAAAATTTCATACAGTTCAACAATATAAAGCGATAAATGAGCAGCAAGTAGCTCATTAGTCCATAAACACAATATCTCCAATAAAATAAAACAATAACATAAAATAAAAATTAATATAACAAGCCTCGAAATCTTGTTCATTCCCCAGCGTAGCATCTAGAGATGTCACACTTTTTTTGGGCACACAGAAAGGTTTTTTTATTTAAAGTGAGACTATTGAATAGGGACTGCAATAATTTTTCAGATTAGTCACTTGGAATTGGATTATGATATTCCAGGTTACATTTTTTTAATTCATAATCAAAAGAAAACGACTAGTGGAAAAATCAAGGTGTCGAATAGGGACATAAAATATATCCTTGCAAAGACTGTGAACAACAAAAGAATTGATTGGTCAAAAGGCCTGATGATGCTCTATGGTACTATTCGCACTGCATTCAAGAATCTCATAGTTATGTTTCTCTACCAACTTTTATATGGGAAATCATGTTATTTGCCTATAGAGCTAGAGCATAAAGCAATGTTGGCACTAAAGAAGTTGAATTTTAATTAGGATGCTGCATCGACTCAAAGACTAATTGAAACCAATAAATTTGATGAGTTTTGCCCAAAAGCATATGAAATTACAGCCTTATACAAGGATAAGATGAAAAAGTAGCATGATAAGAAGATTTGAAGTGTGAAACTGTTGAGAGTGTATAAATAGTAATATAGGCTTATTATCTTGATGAAGTCTAAGTAATCAAAGTTTCTGTGTTGTGTCGTAACATTACATAAAGTGCTGCTAAGGAGGCAACCCAAGTTATACAATCAAGCCTACTATATGAAATTCTTTTCAATATAGGATGTGTTTTCTTATTTTTTATGATTTTAGAGCTCTTTAGATAGGTGTTTATTTTTTGTTTAGTTTTGGTTAGATGTAAAATAGGGTCTATATCTAACAATTGACCAAAAAATGCAAAAAAGAAAGTCCTAATGGTTATGCAGGGACGAAAAGGTTTTATCTATAGAAAAAGGTAGAGCAATGGTCTAAGGGCCCCATCGACAGCCTGTTGTCAATCCACGCACCATGGATGGCTTCCGTAGATCCCAGGTAAGTTTCTACATTTTTCTAAGTGTTTGAGTGACCTACGAAACCCATCGACGGACGTAGGTCAGCCCACATATCGTCGATGGGGTTTTGTGGGTCAAAGTTAGGATTTCTCTGTGACCCGACCCAAATGCCTAGATGTTTTTTAGTCACAAGTTCTAGAGAGTCTTGCCTTGACTATTGATGTACCACCTTAGAAACGGAGTTGGCTAGGCTCTGGGATGATGTTGGTTCCTTGCTAGTCCCCACTAAGGTTGTACCAGAGCTAACACCTGAGGTTGAAAAAAATGAGGTAGTGATGACTACCCTCTCTGGCCACACTATGCCACAACTAGGCCCCTCCCGCGATATGGGAAGCACCAATATTCTTCAAACCACACTTCTTATGTTGATGAGGTGCGATAGGAATGAAAGAGAGAGAGAAAGAATTTGAGAAAGCCTAGAGGCAGTCCATCATTTAGGAGGAGATGAGGCAGCAATCTGCTCAAGGTTGGTGTTGGACCTTCAGTTCTTTGAGCACCATTGTTGGACTGAGCACTATTTAAGATGTTCCTACTGTTGGTGTGGGTGCTACTGATGGTTTCCCTAGTATTTATCCAGCAAGTTCCGAGAAACTGGATCCGTCTGCTTCTTGATGGATCTTTAGCGCATTTGCTCCATAGGGTGGCCTCACCCTATGCTTTAATTTTTGTTTTGTGCATTGAGCGCAAGTACACCTTATTTTTTTGGGTGGGATAAATGCATTGTGAGTGATAGGGTGAGGTGTGAGTAACCCAACTCATAATCCTCTCTTGGTACTTTCTTGTCTGTATTCTTTTCCCTAGGAGACTGTTCTATTTTTATGTTGAACCGTCATTTTTAGGATTGTATATGTAGAAAGTATAAAAATGAAAGCATGATGGCATAAAAAGCATGAAATTGATACCCGTCCAAAATTTTAAAAATCTTGAATGTGCTTGATCTATTGGATTAATGAGTTGAATGGATCTTCATATGACATAATAAGGAAACGGTATGATAGCATGACTTAACCTAAAACTTGAACTGGATAATTCAATAATCCTATAATGAAATGTTGTGCCAAGTGTGTGTGAGAAAAGTTTGAATGTTCATATTGTATGTGTCAATCTAAAACTTTCCCCGTTAGCCTTGCTAAGATAATATAGTATAGAAGTTGGATAATGATCATAGGATCTTGTTCAAATAATTCAACTCAATCCTAAATAATTATACTAAAAGAAATAAATATGACCTTTGATCAAAATGTTAGAGCCTAATGTAGACCACTTCTTTCAATACATTTAATTGACCTTCCCTGAGAATATTGGTTTATCCCCAGTCCCTCCTTGAACATGCACATAAGTTGAGGGTGGCTATTTCAAAACGTTACCTTAATCTTAGCCCTGTTCCGACATCAGATATTGTGCAACTCAACTCAAGAAAAATACTAGAGGTGAAGGTGTCTATAATAAAGGAAATCGAAAGAAAAGGATATGAAAAGAGTTTTGTGTAAAAGAAAGAAAAATAAAAGAAATGAAAGAAAAAGATGTGATTGAAGTGAAAAGATGAATCACAAAAAC
This sequence comes from Solanum peruvianum, assembly GCA_027705065.1. NCBI lineage: Eukaryota > Viridiplantae > Streptophyta > Magnoliopsida > Solanales > Solanaceae > Solanum > Solanum peruvianum. The sequence continues at coordinate 10,072,031 of JAKWJD010001762.1, read as the reverse complement.
GTTAAAAGAACAAAGAAAGATAAAGTAAAACAAAAAATAAGAAAACCAAAAATAAGGGAAATTAATTTAAATGTCATATCTTTGTTGAAGAGAGTCAATGGAAAGAGCAGAAAATAAAAAGATGTCAAGAATCGGTCGATAAAAGAGGTAAGAAGTTAATGTAATGTCAAGGAGGGAAGAAAAGTCACGTAAAAGTACCCAAATTTACCTCTCTTACTCTAAGCTTACGTTAGCTTAAGAAAATCCATAGTGATCCTAATGACTAGTTTGGAGAGTCTGTGCAGTGAAAATAAGGGCAAGCCTATGGTATTAAGCACTAATTGTACTTGAAGTCACTCTAAGTGTGAGTGTTGAATAAATCCTTAAACTTGAAACTCATATGTTTTGTCTGTGAAAAAGGATTTCTTTCAAAGTGAGGTCCCTAGTTACATTGTTGGAGAGTTAGTATTGGTGATTGTGAAAATTTTATGTTGTGACGTCTATTGGTCAATCTATGCCATATCTTGATCCGCATAAGTTAGGTTGTTGAGTCTAGATGAAAAGATTTTCATTAACTGATGGAATTTACTAGGAAAGCCATGTGATTGTGTGAGTTTGTATTATTGCTTCTACAATAGTGTCGTTAAGAGTTTTAGTGTGTCGCTTGAGGAAAAATAGTAAGTTTAAATTGAGGGTGTTGATATACCGTGAGATAACGCTATTTTTGATGTGTTTCACTCAGATTTTTATGTGTGTCTTGCGCTATTTTGTACTAGAAATAATTTTTTTGTGCAACTTTTTTAGAAAATAGGCTTGAATGCGATTGATGGAGATGAGAGCTGAAAACGTACAAAAGTACCAATCAACAGAGCCAAGTACGGACCATATATAAAGTGACGATCCGTGTATAGGCATTCATAAGTAATGGTCTGGATGCTAAGTTTCAAAACTCAAACCATATACTGATAGTATGGTCCATAGTTAAATCCATTGACCATAGGTGATGCATGGTAGGTGGAAGATTAGATAAGTCTCACCAAGTGTGGAATCATGGAGCACACAACGGACCGTAGGTTGACCACGGGATGTCCTGCACCTATTTTGATTGAAGATCATAAAGTTGAGAGTTCCAGTACCTGATAATTTTTCCAAGTAAGAGCCACGAAAGGGGACCTACATCCCATAGGTTGACCCACGGTCCACAGGTCGTGCTATTGACAGAAGCCACGTCTGAGAAGTTTAATTCCTTATTTTTTTTCCTATTTAAGTTAGGATTTTTTTCTATAAATATGAGTTTTAATCCTATTTTTGTGGGGTTAGATATTATTGTAAACTTAGTTTTTCTTTTTGTGAACTAATTTGCCAACACATAGCAATTTGATTTGACATAATTTTCACTTTGCATTTCAATTCAAAATTTTGGATTTTTCATCTATTTTAACAATAAGTTCATGAATTCTTTTAAACTAAATATGAATTTTGTGAACTATTTATCATACATGAGTATCTAAATCTACAACTTGTGGGAACCATGAGAAATTAACTAAGTATGAATAATAATTAAGTAATTCCTAAATAGAGTTTATACGTGTATTGTTAATCATTTCGTTTAGAAGTCTTTGTAACGGTTGCGGACTTTAGAACTCGCCCCATTCCTACTTTTTGGACAAATGAGGTAATGAAGGAATAAAGAATTCGCCAACAGAGATTTAGTAGATGATATCTAATAGTCCAATTCCAATTGGAGTGAGGGTGAAAACTAAGTCATACATTGATGTGGTGACTAATCTGGGTAAAAGATAAGGGTTAGTAAGTATACACCTATTTAGTCGGATCAAGGTGTGTGGTGAAATTCCCTATATGGAGCACCAATCACTTAGGGATACCCAACTTACCAACTTTGCATGTTAATCACTAGGAAATGATTACTATTATTAGGAATATTGCGTTAAGAGCTTTTAGGGAAAACATATGTCCTAGTTTCTATCTTATATTGATTTCTCAATTCTTTAATCTTGGTTACTTGTTGCTTACCGATTCATACCACCAATATGTTATTTTAATAACAACCCCCCCCTTCTTTTACTTCTCGCGAAAATAGTTTGACTAAAAAGAAATAATTGTGAGTTAAGTTTAAGTCTAAGCCATATTCCTCGTGGGATCGACCCCAACCTCCAAGTTGGTTTCTTTATTTGACAACAAGCGTTTATACTTATTTAGAGATGTGTAATTTGAGTGTATGAGTAACCCTATTCCATAAACAGTCCAGTCGTCATTAGAGGGTGAATGATCCCAATGGAAATATAATGTAACACCTCGGAAAATTTTTGAACAAAGACGAGAACTCTTCTTTGTTGTGAGTAGGATTTTACCAAGGAATAAATTTCTTAAGCATTAAGGGTAGGTCACTAGATATAACACATTTAGTTCCAAAAATAATTAAAAAGAATTCATTCAAGTCATTCCAATGTTCTTTTAAGTTTTGGGTCAACTTCAATCGACCATAACTTTGACTATAGGATAAGATAAAGAATTAAAGAGAATTCATTCAAGTTATTCCTTAATTCAAGTCAGATTTCATTTTTTAAGCCATCATTATCTTCTCTTTCAAACCCTAGGGCAAAACCCTAACAAAAAATCAAATTATAAAACTTTATGCAAGATTCTTTCAATCTTTTTCAAGATTCTTTTTCAAGGTAAGTATTTATCAAAGAATTCCATTCTTTTAAACTGAAATTCCTCCATACAATTATGAATCACTAACAAAAATCATGATTCTTTATCATATAGATTTCAAGAAACTAATTCAAGAATCTCAATAAAGGTTTTCTTGATTTTTCACCTCCAGTCTTGGGTTTCAAGGGTTTATAGATAGACTGTTTTGGAGAGTCTTTCAGTTTCAGATATTTTACTTAAAACTTTATTTCATACTCAGTATGTTTAACAAAATTTTGTGATTCAGTAAACTATTTTGAAACGTTTCTTTCAATTTGATACTTATGTATGCTCAAGTTAGTCTCTCGCTTGTAGTCAGCCAGCATAAGGGTTCGCTTGGGGACCAATAATAGTTCTTGAGTGTTGCCCACGTGCATACTGTAGGATCAAATCATGACAATGATGTAGCTTTTCCAATATAATACGCATGGAAAAGAGTCTGATGAACTCATTTAAAATTTAAAATCTATCCATAGGACTAAGAGTGTTCATGGACGTGTTGCTTCAAAAAAATTTAAATATCAAATCAAATTATTTCTGTCGGTGTAAAGTCATAAATTTAGTTGGATTTAATTCATACGAAATTTGAATTAAATTCATGTTTATTTGAGTTCAATGATCAATTTGGGCTTTATAAATGAATAAGTACATTTTTTAAATTCAAGTCCATTTCACCTTAAAACCCACACTCATGCCATATGTCATTGTGACTAGGCATCCAAGTCAAACATGGTGATGCCACGTTTTCAAATAAGGTGGTAGTCCCAGTCAAATCCAAGAACCAATCACAATCTGCCAAGTGTCAAAATGTCATCTTTGACCAATCATATGCAAACCTTGTCAACCCCCGGGGAAGTACATGACGTTCTAGGGCATTAAGAAAACTATTCAACAGGCATTCTGCAATTGGAGAAAGGTAAAACACAAGCTACATAGCTTTTCGAATGAGTGGTCAACGGAATTCTTCCCGGAGATCAACTTGTAACAACGAAGTACTTTCTGACGTTCCCAAAGATCAAATACATCTCAAGGAGGTCTAAATCATCCTACATTCGAGAAATTGTACTCATGGAGATGCTTAATAGAGAAGAATCAAGAGAAAAACATAATTATACTCACAAAGATTCACTAATAAAAATAGCATTTTCTTTTATTTATATTTCTTGTAGTTAATTTTCAGCGCTTACAAAAAAATTTTGCAAACAAATTTTGCACGCCCTGTGGGAAGTTTGTTGAATCTAATAGTTGCACAAGACCTGCAACGAACTATCATAATGATGTTTTATGAGCGCACCAGGAACATCTTGAAAATACCCAAATTGTCGACTAACGGGGAGGGCTATAAGTCTCCACAATTAGTTCACCACCCAGGCTTAAAGTTACAAAACTTGAACGAAAGCCAATATAGAAATTTCTCCAGGAAGTGGACAGTTTTCCACTATCAACAATATGCAGCTCTTTCCATTGTAGCATGGACAGATTGTGGAGGTTATGCACATTCACTTGATGAGTGTCAATGAGGTTAAACTATTTTGCCATCTTTCCCCAAAAATCTGCCATATTTGTACACCTCCCTGGGGTGGGTAACACACTAGTAGGTATCAAATCATTCATATATTTAATGAATGGGAAGTAGTATGTTGCAAGCACACAAGTTTGAAGAAGTGGATATATATGTAAGTACATGATAGATGTTTTCAAGGACTGAAACCGCAAAAGAAAATATTTCCCCATGAGCCATCAATCCTAAAACTTTGAAGACATTGGCAAGAATATAATCAGTTTTTTGTTAGGAAGCACAAACTTGCAAATCCAACATGCAACAAAGCTTGTCTCTGAATGATTCTTCTATGCCTAACTCAACAAAAGAAGCATTCTCTTCTTCTAATGTCAATATTTCAGAAAGATCATGATTAAACCTTGGTTTTGTATAATTCTTAGACGTCCTTGGTGAAGGCGCAACATATTTTCTCGATCCCCCAAACCAGAAATTGGTCGATTCTCAAAAGAAGATTTCATCGATGACACCTTTATAAGTCAGTAGAACACCTAAAACAAGAAGAAAAAGCTTCTTGGAGAAAATACTTCCTTTTATCATCTACATGTGTCAACTCTTGGTATAACTTCATCATAAAAGGCACCATGAACAAGTAGACCTCCAATAGTTCTCAAATCCCATAAAAGAAATAAATAACTCTCCGATGAAGGTAGAGATCATTTTGGTAGATGGACGACATGCAAAAGTCCTGGAGAACATTTTCACTAGGGTCATATGTGAATATTTAAGAAAAAATGGCATCATAAGTCTTGATGTTGACCAAAGCCTCCTTGTAGTGGCAAGCACATCTTCTACCCACTCCCAATAAACAAATGTATAGATAACCTCACCAAACCCAAAAGGAGGAATAAACCAACAGGTAAGATTTTAATCACAGTGATGAGGGATGATAACTTCAACATTTGATGAGTAGAAAATTTTAAGATAAGAACTTTTTCAACTGTGATGTTGTCGTAGAAATTGTCCAATATTTCCTTCATTTCTATTGACGACCATTCTTGGAGATGATGAGAAGTATCAAACGTCTTTCTATTAAGTGGGAAGGCGTTGATCATCGGAGGATGAACTTTCAAGGTGAGAAATTTGGTGCACGAATGTTGCTTGTTCTCCATGATCTCAAGGAAAGGGTATGTCACATCTTCGTCACCAAATTTCATTATCATTGCTAGAATTCAAGATTTTACAACGTGGTTCTGGGAAAAAGAGGGGGTTACATTGATGAAAACATATTTGAGTACTAAAAAAAACAAAAGGAAATGACCATCAGAAAGGAGTTCAACCTTGAAATTAAAATCGTAGCAATTTAAGAGCAATTTGGTTACAATATTTTATATGTCGTAGTTCCATGTTTCTAGTTTTGGAAAAATCAAATGGCTTTCTATTTTGATTCTTCTACAATTATAAATGAATTTTACACTCTGGAAACGCAAACCTGTCATTCAGAAATAGGTGCAATCTTGAAGATTAAAACTGTAGCAATTGAAGACTAATTTGGCTACAAATAATTTATATATCGTAGAACATCATTCTTGTTGCGGAAAAACCAAAAGCCATATTATTTTGATTTTTATACAATTATAAATGAATATTTTACACTACGAAACCGTAAATTTATCAATCATAGACAGGTTCAAAATTGAACATCAAAACTATAGCATTGAAGAAGAATTTGGGTACAAATATTGTACATATCGCAGTTCCATGTTTCTAGTTTTTCAAAGAAAATTAAAAGACTTGCTATTTTGATTTTTCTACAATTAAATATGAATTTTACAGTAGCGACGCACAAATTTGACGATCAGAAATAGTTTCAACATTGAGTATAAAAAATGTAGCAATGGAATAGAGGTGTAGCTGAAATTTATTTTCTATGTTATATCCTCATGATTCTAGTTTCATAAAAATTAAACGACTTGGGATTTTAATTTTTCTACAATTCGATATGAATTTTACACTATAGATTGGAAAACCTTAACCATCTAAAGAAGTTATTGTTAAATAAGATTCTAAGTTACCTGAAAAAGTAGTAATATTATTTTTACTTGAAGCTTTTTATATATGATGGAGGGTGCATCATTCGATTTGATTATTAAACATGCGACGTCACAAGTGAACAGGTAAATACAGTCAGATAACTTATTTTTTTGCAGCGTCTAAGATTTTGTGCACTAAAATACTTCATGCATTGAAGAGGATTATATAGTGATTCTTGTAAAAGATTTCTAATCCTTCCACGAGGCAAAATAAGGTGGATTTGGAAAATGAAAATATGATTTGGATTGAGATATTCATTATCCATTTTCAAGTCACAACAATATGGGAGGATGAACCAAAGAGTTAAGGAAAGAATAATATCTTTATTGACTTGGATACCAAAGGAAAGTTAATATTCTTTTTTATTCGATTCAAAATTCAACAAATATACTTGTTTTTTATTACACCATGAAAGAAAGATCACACAAAAAAATAATGTTACTACACACTAGGCTCATCTATTTGAAATCAATATATAGGGCCCGCCTGGTTGTCGAGAAAGAATGTGCAAAAAAATGATATCACTACAAATAAATCATTTTTAGTGACCTAATTAGAATGCGATGACAAGAAACAAATACTCTTGAAGTTTCAACAATGCATTCATGAAGTCTTCAACTCTTGTCATCAAAATTCGGCAAGCCTACACGTTGACAGGTCTCAAAATATGGAAACACATTAATGAGTACTTCAAGTCTCCTCGCCAAATTTTGGCAAGCCTGCACGTCGACAAGTCTCGAAGTAAGTGGTATTTATAGACACATAACTTTTATTTGATTACATTCATATGAAATTCGAATTAAATTCATTCTCATTTGGGCTTAATGGTTAATTTGGGCTTTACAAATAAATGAAGTCATTTTAATAAATTCAAATCTAAGATTAATATCACCTTGAAGCCCAAACTCGTGTCATTGAGTCACAATGACAAGGCATCCAAGACCAACAAGGCAGGGCCACGTGTCCAGATGAGGTAGTAGTCCAGTCAAATGCAAGAATCAATCACAATCCGTCAAGTGTCAAAATGACAATCTTTGGCCAAAGCAATTGTGTCCACTCCTAACAACTATAAATAGGGGATGGACATGACATAGATGGGGTATCAAGAAAACTCTTCAATAAGAATTTTTCAATTGGAGAAAGCTACAACACCAGCTACATTTTTCTTCGAATAAGTGGTCAATTGAGTTTTTCCCAGAGATCAACTTGCAACAGTGAAGTGCATCAAATACATCTCAAGAAGGTCTATATCATCCTACATTTGAGAAATAAGCAATTGAAGGCCCTCAAATCACGGAGAGACTTAGGAGAGAAGAATTAAGAGAACAACAGAATTGTACTCACAACGATCAACAACAAAAAAATCACATTTTCTTTTATCTATTTTGCTTACAGTTAATTTTCCGCTCTTACATTGAATAAATTTATTTATTTTGCTTGTATTGATAAATTTTAAAATAATTTTTTGTATAGAAAATATAATTTACAAATTGAATATTGTTACTTGATTGTAGTGTCTTTTCTAGATTCTTATATCTTTAGTTAGTTGTAATATCTATTCTAGTTTCGCATTTGTATATCTATTTTATTGTTGAGCTCACATATATTTTGACGATTATCGTGAACCAACTTATTAGTTTTTATACTTACTTTTCTTCATTCTCCTTTCACTATTATGTATTCTTTCATTGTTTAATATTCTTAAGTCTCTCACATATTCAAACATTCTACATTATGTGATATCTACTATTGTGTGTTTATAATAAAAAATATCAAATTTATTTTTGGCATCTTATTCAAATATGAAGCACTAAAACTAATGAACACTATTTTAATAGGGATGATTATAGAGAATGGCAAACTAATAAAGCTAATTAAATGGAGTAACTTACCTTTCATTTATTTCCTTTCATAAGCAACATCTTGGTCAATTTTCTTTATTAGGGCCCACATAATTGTATAAAATATCTCCCCAAAACTAAAACCGTCATTTTTCTGTTTCCCCTTCATATTATGCAATCTCTTCTCCTTTCATTCAATTTCTCCTTAATATTCTCCACAGATTCAATTTCAAATTTCAAACTTCTTTAGCACGTCCTTTTGGTTTTAAAAAGTATTTCAAAACTATAAGGTACCGCCAAAAACCCATCTAATTTTATCATTTTTTGTTAATTTTTTCAGTTTTTTCAACCTACCTTCTAACTCCACTTCATAATCCATTCAGATTTTTGTGAATCAACATGGATGTGTTGCTTTCTTCAGTTTTATACTTATTTTTGAGTTTAATCACATTTGTATCAATTCATAGTTTCATTGCAATGATATTTTACAACTCATTAGACGATGAACTTTCTTGAAAATCACCCCCTCAATTGTATAAATGATGTAACAATTGTCATTGTCCCATTTACAAGAATGCATAACCAAAATAGCCAATGAAGCCATCTTCATAAGTTCTGTATAAAAAATTAAATTATATACATATATATTTGTAAGCTTAAGAATTTCAACAAAAAACGAACATATATTTATAAAACTTCTAGCAACTTCAGTTTTTAACTTAGACACATTTTTAAATTATATCAAAAGCCTTTATATACACAAAATTAAAGTTTTATACAATTCATCCAAAAACACTAAATATGTATATGCATATAACTGACAAATTTGTATAAACATACAACAGTTCTAAACAATTATACAATTCACCAAAAAACACTAAATAGGTATATGTATATAACTGACAGATTCGAATAAACATATAACAGTTTCATAAACTTATACATATGCCTATTAAGTATAATTGTATAAGTGTGTGAAATACATAGATGGCGTCTAAGATTATAAAAAAGGCATTCGTAGCAAACTCAAATTTTGCTACGAAACGCAATTTTGAAAAGTTTGTCATAGCCTAAAATTAAGAATTCTATATTTGTTATATGTAAAATTTGCCCATTTTAATATTATATATTAACTTATCAAATCCATCGCTACACTATTTTAATATCATCATATTTTAAAAAAAAAGTATTATTCCAATGTTTGTTTTTGTTTTGGAAAATCCCCTGTAATAGCCTGCAAACCACACAGCAAATATAAACCATACTAGGCAAGCCCTATGCGACATGCGAGACTCAGAAGGTGTAGGATTATGGTAGTATATTATAATTATTCAATTTATGTATATCAACTAAAACAATAGGGCCTCTTTATAATGTTTGGTTTTAGTCCCCCAAATATGTTGAGACAGTCCTGACTAGACCATTCAATATTCTAAGTTTCAAACTTGAATTAATATGTTAAACGTTAAATACTGTGAAAGTATAAGGAATATTTAAAAATTATAAAAAAGTAATATTTTTATGCATAAATAAAGTCATGTTTATTTTGGTCTCGGATTGATTTCTTTAAATTAAAACAAAACTAACTTAATTATGGTTTGATTTTTTTTTTCCAATATCAAATTAGACCAGTAGTTATATATTTTTTTTACTTAATTCATGATTTAATTTGATTCGATTTTATAACCTTACATATGACAGAATAAGGAAATACAAATTTTAAGCTAATTCTTAACTAACATATAAGTTATTCTCAAGATCTCAATTAACATAACTCATGCTTCAATTGCTAATGTCGTAATTAAATAAATTGAACAACTTAATTACACATCAGTCACTTTAAATAAGTAATGTTTCTTTTAAGTTTGTTATTCCAAGACTTCGAGCTTTAACTCTTTTTTATAAAATAAAAAAAAACACGCACACGCAAGAGTAGAAATCTTACATATATGTGAAGAAATCAAGGATTGTATTGATGATTGAATGATTGACTTACATACTCCTTATATAGGAGAAGAGTCCTATACTAGCTATAATAGGAATCCTAATACAACACATATATTATTTACACCTTATTAGTTGACTACATCAGCCTTAGTCATACAAAGTATAGACTTGTAAATAAATTAGGATTTTCTAGTTGAGTCCTAGTGTATCTCAAACTCTAACTCATCAGCCAGCTTCACCGAACCTATTCCTTCGACATGTTCCGTCAGCTTCCTTCAACAACAAGAAGATAAAAAAAGGTGTGTTTGGTATTTTTCAATTTTTTCATTCTTGGTTGGCTTAAATGATTTGAAAAATATTTTTCAAATCAACTCATTTTCCACAAATTTAAGGAAAAAAAATCTTTCAAAAATAAGGAACACATTTTCCGAAATTCTACCTCATGTTTCATTTTTTTTCTTACTCTACCCCATACCCGATCTTTCTAATCCACAAAAAAATCTTATTTTATAAATATTTGCCACTATCCCCGAACCGACCCCCTACCCCAAACAAAAAATAAAATTTAGAAATTATTATTTAAATATATTTCAAAATTTTAAGATTCTTTTTACCTCACTCAACCTCTACCACCACTAACCCCACCCCCCACCGCCTCGCCTCCTAAAAGTTTTTTTTTTCTACTCTATCATATACCCTAACCCCCCCCCTCGATCTTGGGAATGTTTATATGACCAATTATGACAAATTATCCATCTTTAATGTTAGTTTAGGACATTATCTAACCTCACTAGCTTGTTTTAGCTAAAGATAGCGATGATTGCACATTAATATACAATTTTAGTGATTTTTCAGGTTACTAAGGGAAATGACCGAGTGTTGGAAGGAAAATAAGTTGAAGGTGACAAGATGCAGCTTGACGAGATACTGGCGCACTTGGCATATCAAGGGCGCGACGCGCTAGGCCATTTTAACTGTAGCCTATTTCAGGCATACTGGCAGCGCGGCGCACCAGCTTGTCAGGACCGATTCTAGCGCGGCTCGCCAAGTTTTATATGGAGTTTGGAAAGAAAGCTGATTTTAAAACGACTCCTAATTGAAGTTGAATTCGACTTTATTTTCTTATTTACTATAAATAGACCCTTAGGGCCTCATAGTTAGGGTTCAAGTTTTTATTAGTGTACAAGAGCAAGAATCCAAGTTTTCAATAGGTTTTAATCTTCTAACTCTTTTTTATTTGTCGGAAATCGCATGAATAATTGTCTTTTGTGATTTTTGAATATTAGGATTAGCTAATTTCCCTAGTTCTAGGGCTGCAGTTATGAATTGAATATTGAATAATATTTAGTTTTTGAATTAATTCTTGGGTGTCAACACAAGTTACTTCTATATTCTTGTTTTAGTATTTCGTGTTTGATCACCATGAGATAAATCTATTGTCTAATCTTAAAATCGAGAAAGGAGAGGTTAGGTAGACCTAAGAATATAGAGAGCTCGATCAACCAATTATATTGAGGTGATTTGTGTTCAGGAGTGACGCCCGGACAAACAACTTACTTGGTTACGAAATAGGATGAAATAAAAATGTTCGCCAATTAGCTTACTTATCTCCGCTAAACTATGTATTTAGGTATATAATGAGAGTAGGCGACGAGAGGTGTGTAACCCGACTCATAATATTTACCCTATAAACTAGTAAATTGATAACCAAAATTAGTTATAAGCTAATATTATGATACATGAGATTCAACGTAAGCTGTAGACTTGGAATTTGTCTTTTTCTTGCTTGACACATCATCTTTAAGTCATTCAAATATTTTTTACTTTTATTCAGTGTTACGGTAGTGATAGTTAACAATCAATCATCAATTATTGAAATAGTTACTTTTACTTTCAGTTGTAGAATTAAGTTTGAATATAAGTTGATCATAAGTCCCATGGGAACGATAACTCGTTCTAAAAAAATCTATATTACTTGCGCGACCATGTACACTTGCGTGTATATTGGGGAGCAACAAGTTTTTTGAGCCGCTTCCAAGGACTTAAAAATTTCATTTATATTCAATCTCTTAAGTCTACAATTCAAATATTCGGGTATTAAATATTTGATCTTAGCTTGTTTTATTGCAGGCATTTGACTTTCAGGTCTGGCTCGGAAGGGGGATCATTTTGAGCCTTACGACGAACTTGAAAGAGCTCTGCGCCTACTAAGAAATATGAATTGAGGAGAACTAGGATTAGGACATTTGGGAAATCATGGTGGTGATTAGCAAGAAAACACGGATGACGTAAATAACCCTAGGTTTCCAAACAATCCTGAGAATGTTAAGCACCAAGAAATACCCCCTGGTGTGCCTATTCTTCCAAAACGACCAGTGCAAGATGTGGCAGTCCCACTAATCGCTAATTTGGCATCAAGTATTAGGAAACCTCCACCAAGGGGGAGGCTTGAATTAAAAAGAAATATGGTGCGTATGCCCCACACAAATGGGCAATTCACTGGTCTACCCCGTGAATATCCTCAACTTCACAAAAGGAACTTCATGGAGGTCACTGATACCTACATTCCACTAGGGGTCTCACCAGACTATGTGAGACTAATATTATTACCATATTTGTTGTTAGAAGCTGCAAAACGATGATTATATTCTGAACCGCCGAACTCCATCACTACTTGGATGGTCTTACAAAGAAGTTCTTGAGTTGATTCTACCCATATAAGAAAATAGCCAAGCTGAGAGGTAAAATCATGAATTTTGTCCAAAAAATGGGGAAGACATGTACCAATCTTTGAAACAATTCAAATAAATGTTGAATGCTTGTCCACACCACATGCAGACTAATTAGGTACTAGCTCACACTTTCTTTGAGGGTTTAGAGTATAATGCGCGTTCTTTTCTCAATAATATAGCAGGAGGATAAGCCCTATGCATAACAAGTGAAGTATTCTTTCACTTGCTTGATAAACTGTCAGAAGGGAACCAAGGAAATGAAGGAGATATTTCTCGAACCACAACCCAAAGGGCTGCAGGAATCTTCGATGTATACCAAGCTATTACCTTGAATGCCAAGATAGACTCCATGCAACATATCATAACGGCACAATTTAAGCAATTGGATCTAAATCAAGCTGCAGTAAATGTGGTGAAACAACTAGTAAATTGGTGTAGGGTATATGGTAGTGCAATCCATGAAACTGGACCGTGTGAGGCTAACCCAGATTATGTGAACTATTTGGGTAATGTGCAAAGAGGCCAAGTCCAACAAATCATGGCGATAGTTATAACCCTAGTTGGAGGAACCATCCTAAATTTTCTTGTGGTGGAAACCAAAATCAAAATCAGCCACAAGGTGCAAACCAATATTGTCACCAAAAGGCTTGCAACAATACCAAAATCCCAACCCAAATGTAAATCCAAAAGGTGGGATAACCAATGAAGATCTATTCCAAAAGCTCATGTCTGAAATGGAAAACAAGTTAAATGCTAGAATAGATAAGCAGGATGAGAACATCAGAAACATCCAAATGTCCCACAAGAGTTTAGAGAAGCAAGTTTTGCAAGTGGCCAATTCTCTAAACTTGCGTCCCAAGGTAATTGCATGCGGTAAGCACTAGAAGTGGGCTGCAATTAGAGGAATTAAATCCAAATAAATACAATGAGGTAAGTACTAAAGAGAAGAAAGTGGAAGAGGCGGTAAAAAGCTCCAATGTTGATGCAACTTCTCTTCAAAAGAAGTGACCACCTCCGTTTCCACAAAGACTAAAAGAGCAGAATGAAGATGAATGCTTTAGTAATTTTCTCTCTCTCCTTAAACAAGTTCACATTAATCTGCCTTTGGTTGACATTTTGCAGGGTATCCCAAAGTATGCTAAGTATGTGAAAGATATTGTGGCTAGCAAGAGGAGTCTCACAGAGTATAAAACCGTAGCACTTACTGAAGAGTGTAGTTCTAGAATTCAAAACAGAAGTATAAATTTGATGCCCTTATTTTTGTATCTTAAACTTGGGTTGGGTAGTTCTAAGCGAACCACTGTTATCCTCCAACTCTTAGATAGATCTATTGTTAGGCTAGAAGGGGTAGTAGAATATTTTTTGGTGCAAGTAGGTTTATTGATTTTTATGGTAGATTTTGTGTTCTTGGACTTTAAACACGATCTTGAAGTCCGATTCACTCTAGGACATCCTTTCCTGTCCACGGGTAGGGCGTTGATTGATGTATCAGCTAGACATTTAACATGAAGGCTTATGATAAGGTATAGGTATTTTATGTTTACCAATCTCTTAAACTACCTTCTATTTATGAAGAGTTGTCTGTCATATCAGTGGTTGATGGGGTTGTAGAGTCGCAATTAGTTATACCTGATGAACTCTTAGAAAGAGTGTTAGTAGATCATCAAAAAGAGAAAGACAAGGAAGCCTAAGTAATAGACACATGCCTAAACCTGGCAACTGTGGTGCCTCACAAGCGAAAAGTAGAAGCAATAGAGCGCAAGTTAGGGCCACCACCCAAACCATCCATTAAGGAGGCCCCAAAGATGGAATTGAAAACATTGGCGTCTCATCTCAAATACGAATTTTTGGGTACTAATGACACTTTACCAATTATACTTTCTTCAGAGTTATCCAAAGTGCAGGTTGATGCAGCATTGAGGATTCTAACGCACAGGAAGAACGCAATTGCATGGCAAATAGTTGATATTCATGGGATCAGTCCAGCATTGTGTATGCACAGAATCATCATAGAGGAAGATCACAAACCTAGTTCACAACATCAACGCCGACTAAACCCATTGATGAAAGAAGTGGTGAGAAAAGAGGTAATAAAGTGGTTAGATATTGGAGTTGTGTACCAAATCTCTGATAGCAAGTGGGTAAGTGCACTGCAATGTGTTCCCAAGAAGGGAGGTATGATTGTTGTGAAGAACGAAAAGAATGAGTTGATTCCCACTAGAACAGTTATTGGGTGGAGAATTTGAATGGATTACCGTAAAGTAAATAATGCTACCTTGAAAGATCACTACCCCATTTCCTTCATTGATCAAATGCTTGACCGACTAGCAGGAAAAGAGTACTATTGTTTCTTAGATGGTTATTCCGGTTACAACCAGATCTTGATTGCACCTAAGGATCAAGAAAAGACCACATTCACTTGTCCTTACAGTACATATGCTTTCAAACGCATGTCATTCGAACTCTACAATGCACCGACGACTTTTCAAAGGTGTATGATGGCCATTTTTCATGACATGGTGAAAGACTTTGTAGAGGTGTTCATTGATTATTTCTCAGTCTTTGGGAAGTCTTTTGCGGTATGTCTCCAGAATCTGGATAAAGTTCTTGCTAGATGTGAACACACTAACTTAGTTTTGAACTGGGAAAACTGTCTTTTTTTTGGTAGAGAAGGGATAGTGTTGAGACACAAGGTGTCTAAATCTAGTTTAGATTTGAGAAATTGCACCCTTCCATCTCTATAAAAGGGGTGTGTAGTTTCCATGGTCATGCAGGTTTTTACCGACGATTCATCAAGGATTACTCCAAGATTGCAAGACCTATGTGTAGTCTTTTGGAGAAGGAGGTGAAGTTTGAGTTTGATGAAATTTGTTTGAGTGCATATGAGATGTTGAAAAGAAGATTAATTGAGGCTCTCATTCTAATTTCCCCAAATCAGGATTACCATTTGAACTCATGTGTGATGCGAGTGATGTAGCAGTGGGTGCAGTGTGAGGACAAAGAAAGAGTAAAGTGTTCACTCCATTTACTATGCAAGTAAGACCCTTGACACTACACAATCAATTTTCACAGTGACTGAGAAGGAGATGCTAGTGCTAGTGTACGCCTTCGACAAGTTCAGATTGTATTTGGTATGCTCCAAGGTAATTGTTTTCACTGACCATGCAGCTAGTAGGTACCTGTTCAATAAGAAGGGATGTTAAACAATAAGAAGGGATGTTAAAAAAAGGCATATTGTTGGATATTACTTCTCCAATAATTTGACTTGAGATCAAAGATAGAAAAGGTACCGAAAACCAAATAGCTTATCACTTATCTAGATTGGAGGACTTCTCACATGTGAAAGAAGGTGAGAAAATCTGGAGAGAGTTTCTGGATGAACAATTAATGGTGTTAGATATCTTCCAAGTGCCATGGTATGCCGATATTGTGAACTTGATCGTAAGTGAAGAGTATCCTCCGAGTGCAACTACTCAACAGAAGAAAAAATTGAACCATGATGCGAAGTTCTACATTTGGGATGAACCATTCTTGTAAAGCAAGGAGTTGACAGGTTAGTGAGAAGATGTATTCAGGAGTCTAAGGTTAACAAATTGCTATAAAGTTTTCATGTTAACCCATATGGAGGTCACCATGGAGGAGAGTGCACTGTTCATAAGGTATTATGATCTGATTTCATTTGGCCCTCACTTTTTAAAGATTCTATAGCTTTTATGAAGGGTTGCAACAAGTGCCAGAGGTTGGGTACTATCTCTAGATAACATGAGATACCGCTAAATAACATTTTGGAGATGGAAACCATTGATGTGCAGGGTGTTGACTTCATGGGTCCCTTTCCACCATCTAATGGAAACCAATACATTATGGTGGCTGTGGATTATGTGAGTAAATGGGTATAGGTTGTAGCTTTACCCTCCAATGACTCAAAGGTGGCGATTAAGTTCATCAAGAAGAACATCTTCACTCACTTAGCCACTCCAAGGGCAATTATAAGTGATGTGGGTAAGCACTTCATTAATACTCTTGTGAAGAACTTCCTTGCTAAGTACGGAATTCTTTATAAGGTTGCTACTTCGTACCATCCGCAAAAAAGTGGTCCAGTGGAGGTATTGAATAGAGAAGTAAAGCAAATCTTGCAGAAGATTGTGAATACGCAAAGGAAAGATTGGTCTGAGAAATTAGATGATGCATTTTGTGCGTATAGGACTACTTACAAGACACCCATAAGGACTTCTCCCTATTACATCATATTTGGGAAAGCATGTCATCTTCCGGCAGAATTAGAAAACAAAGCTTATTGGGCGATTAAGAAGTTGAACTTGGACCCTGAGCTAGCCTATAGAAAGAGAGTGGATCATTTGCATGAACTTGAAGAGTTTAAACGTCACGCGTATGAGGATTTCAAGCTGTATAAAGAAAAGACGAAGAGGTGGCATAATAAGCACATAGTAACTCGTACATTGAATCTGGGAGAGAAGGTACTACTCTTTAACTCTAGACTTAGGTTATTCCTATTAAAACTAAGGCTGAAATGGAGTGGACCTTTTGAAGTGGTAAGAATGACACCACACGGGGCTGTGGAACTAAAAGGAGAGATTGGACCTACGTTCTTGGTTAATGGGAAAAGAGTGAAACACTACTTTGGTGTTGATTCAGATCATGATTGGGAGGCTCTTGAGATAAATGTTGAATTATCTAAGTTGTGTTGTGTTGTGATGTTAAATCAAGCGCTACTTGGGAGGCAACCCATGATGTCGATGTAATAGGTAGTAGTTAGGCTTAATTTGGTAAATTTAGTTTAGTTTCTTATGCATAGACTTTTTAAATTTTCTTATTTGTTAGTTAAAGTAGGTCCTTAGATATAATTAAGAAAAATAATTCAAAAATATGAGTCGTGTCACGATCGAAACTAAGGCACTAGGTGGGAGGAAACCCACCATTGTTATGTCACGTTGTTTGATTGATGTGCAGGAAAAAGGAGAAGGAGGTACCCAAAGTTAGAGGAATTATGTTGAGGAATAAAGTGTGGGCAAAAAATCTAACATGTCATGCCAAGGGATTAGTTTAGAGATGATTTTTAGCACAATAGCAACGTAGCACGCCCCAAACGCATCACAAAGAAAGCAGAACGCCTATGGCAAGCGCGCTGCGTCAGAACCCTTTTAACTGAGGCCTGTTTGTGGTAAACGGCAGGCGCACTACGCCAGGCCCCTTTTAACCGAGGCACGTTTGTAGTGCATTGTATGCGCACCACACTAGGCGCCTTTTGACTGAGGCCTGTTTGTTTTGCACTATCATTGTGCCGTGCCAAAGGCTCAGGCGCACTGCTGGTGTGCCGCACCAGGCCCTTTTCGATTGGGTCCTATTTGGACACACGACTGGAGGTCCACGTGAGTACTTTCCAGGAGCAAATCCGGCGCGCTGCCTCCGATCTACAAAAAAGAAAATATTGAAAAGTTAATTTTTATCCGTGGGACCCACAAAATATCCCAACCTTTTCACTTATCCCAACCTTCCCACCGTCCCACCTACCCATTAAAATTCCCCAATTCCCAAAATTACCCCTCTATAACTGTTCCACCCCCCCCCCTCATTCACTTAATTTTCCTCAAACATCTTTCTTCTCCTTTTTTATTTCTTTCCCCCATCTTCTCTCCCACACAAATGAAATTACTCCATTTTTCTTGCCAAAACATTCTATTTTATTTCTTTTTTTCTACAATATACCACTACAACCACCCCAATCCACCAAATATCACAAATCAAACAAGAAACCTAACTGAAAACCCCTCCATTTTTTTCCAAATTTTCCTCTTTCTTTGCTTTTCCTAGTTCTTCCTTTTCTTGGGTTTTGTGATGGCTTCAAAATGTAAAAAGGTATCTAGTGGTTTGGGAATAAAAAGGAGTAGGAAAAGGGGTGGTTGCCCAAAATTCAAGTCGGGGAGACCCTAATTTGCCACCCCTCAAGTTTGGTGAGCAAATGGTTATGCATTATGTCACAGATTGGTACAAGGACCCAAAAAAATCCAAGTACCTCGGCGATGAGTACGTGGAGGAAGATAAATTACGCCGCGAATTTCCCAACATTCACGCCAAAATCACTCCGTTGGGACTTTAATTTGCTTTTGTAAATCAAGGTGAGTGTAATTTGAGTTTGGTATGTGAATTTTATGCTAATTGGAATACTCGTCGGGTTGAGATAAATGGTGGGTATGTTAGAAATAGTGGGGTGCATTTTTCTATTGAAGCACTAAATGAATTTTTGGATGCCCCAAATTGTGACCGTGCTGAGTTTGTAGCCATGGTTGAACAACCCCCATATCGTGATATACGTCATACATTGTGTGGGGTGACTTATATTGCTATGTGGGATAGAGTGGGATACGGGTCGTCACTTGACACTTTACTATGGACACCATAACTTAGAGTCTAGGATTTGGTTGAAGATTATATGTAATACTTTACTTATGGGGAAACACATAATTGATATTACATGGGACGGAGTGGTGCTCATATATCGGTTAATGAAGGGCTATGTGGGGGCTATTATAAGGCAGAATATGCTAAAATTTAGGACCAACAAGCGATGGTGTTTTTTGTTATAGCAGCATCATCACTAGGTATCTAAGAGCATTAATAATTGAGGAGGAAGTTCATGATGTCTGCCCTCCCCGTGCCCCCAATCTGGTGTGCCACCCAGTTGATTCCATGCGCACCAAAGCGCATGATCCCTCCCACGGGACTATTTTGACTGTTATCGATAGGCAAACTCATGATGGTAGTTGTATGGGGCGCATGTTTGGCATAGAGGAACTGCAGTTGTGCATAGGTGGTTGCCCTGTGACTGAGGAGGAGATGGACACACTAGTTGACCCATTGACAGATAGTGCGATGCACATGTGCAGAATGGGTCCGGCGTTCCAAGAACCCATCGATGATGATGACACTGATGAGGATTATGGCTCGGTGGAGGATAAGTTCGAGGCCATTGATACCAGAGATGATGCTTTGAACGCATCCTAGAGGCTGACGGAGAGTTCTCTTTTACCTTTGCACTTCGTTTTACTTTTGAACACTGGGGACAATGTATTGTTTAAGTGTAGGGTGGAAGTTGAACTTCATTGTATATAGTTTATTGCTTTATCGAGTCTTTTTTTATTTTTAGTAGGGTTCCTTACATTTTGTTATAAGTTCTTTTCCCGAGGACAGCCCCTTTGAACCATTCAGGTCTAGTTTATTACTTTATCGAGTCTTAGAGTCGTCTAGAAATGACGTTACCCAATGATAGATGGATGACGATCATCTTAAGGGTAAATTAGTCATTGAGAGTAAAAGTATGAAACACATATCTTTGGCACTTTGAAACCTTGTATGAATGGTTGGCTAGACGTCATGGGTGACGAAACTTCCTGTGCATCAGTGAGATATTAACCATGAAAACAAGCATAATCTCTTTGTGTTGACTCTAAGTGAAAATAAAGAAAATGGGCTTAATTGTGTGGACACACCTTAATGCATTATATGTGAACATGCTATAAGTTGAGTCCTTATGTGTGAAGTGATGCTATGTGTGAGAATATTTGTTAGTTTTGCATTGAATAACATCTAGAACTTGCCCCATGTGTGCTTAATGAATAACTTGTGTGAATTGTGGAATGTGATTGAGGTGTGTCTTTGAATAGCCAAGTTTGAATGGCCTTTGTATGCTTCCAAATAAAACATACCTAGTGTAGCCTTTGAGCCTGGTAACATTACTTTGTTCTAAACCACTAAATGTAGACAAATACCTTTTCTTGATACCATTTGTTTGATCCAAAATAAATCTCTAATGCACTATGTTGAGTTTAAAAATGACAACTTTGGTTGAAATAAATAGGGTGGTAGTAGTTTGTGGAGAAGAAAAGAAAAGAAAAGGTATACAAATGAGACCCCAAATGCTTAAAAAAAGATAAAAATAAAAGATGGATGTACAAAAAGGGATGTTCAAAAATAAGGGGCTCAAGTACAAACTGAAGTAAAGTGGAAAGCATGTAATAGGGAAAGAAAAAGTTGAAAATGTTAGTAAGGAAAAACAACACATGTGCATTAGGTAGAATGAGTCACTAAAGTTTACCCAAATACATCCTTCCTTACCCAGAGCTAACATTACAACCGAATGAAATTTCTCTTGATACCATCTAAACATTTTGTGAAAACTAGAAGTACACTAAGGACAAGCTTATGGCATGTTAGGACATGTAGAACTTCAATTGGGAGTGAGAGAGCGCATGTTATAAAAAATTGTCTTATACTATAATGAATCGATTGATTGGTGGTGGTAAAATAAAGGTTACACTTATATTGGTGAGGGCATTAACGAAACATTTTTGGTGCTTAATCTTGTGGTATGTCTATATGATGTTACATTAGCCTACAATTATTTGAGAGAAGTCAGGCATCGATGTTGTGAATTGTTTGAGTGGTAGACTGTAAAGAATAGTTGAAAGTGCATAAAGTGTGTCATAAAGTCATGATTAAATATATTTGGTCGATTGTGAAGTGAGGTGAAGAGTCCAAAAGGTTAAGAGCATATATTGATAAGATAGAGTTGTTCGAGGACTAACAAATGTTTAAGTGTGGGGTGGTGATTTTGAGCATATATATATGCCCAATTACGACAAATACTCATCTTTAACGTTAGTTTAGGACATTATCTAACCTCACTAGCTTGTTTTAGCTTAAGATTGCAATGATTGCACATTAATATACATGATTAGTGACTTTTCAAGTTACTAAAGGAAATGTTCGAGTGTTAGAAGGAAAAAAATTTAAAGGCGAAAAGACGCTGCTTTACAAGATACTGGCGCACCTGGCGTATCAAGGGTGCGACGCGTCAGGCCATTTTGACTACAGACTATTTAAGGAAAATTGGCAGCGCGGCGCGCCCAGCTTTGTGCGGAATTAAGAAAGAAAGCTGATTTTAAAAGGACTCTTAATTGAAGTTGAATTCGACTTTATTTTCTTATTTACTATAAATAGACCCTTAGGACCTCATTGTTAGGATTCAACTTTTTTATTAGTATGCAACATCAAGAATCCAAGTTTGCAATAGGTTTTAATCTTCTAACTCTTTTTATTTTTTGGAAATCGCATGAACAATTGTCTTTTGTGGTCTTTGAATATTATGAATAGCTAATCGCCCTAGTTCTAGGGCTGCCGCTACAAATTGAATGTTGAATATTATTTGATTTTGGAATTAATTCTTGGTTGTCAACACAAGTTACTTTTATATTCTTATTTTAGTATTTCGTGTTTGATCACCATGAGATAAATATATTGTATAATCTTAAAATTGAGATAGGAGTGGTTAGATAGACCAAAGAATATAGAGAGCTCGATCGACCCATTAGATTGAGGTGAATTGTGTTCAGTAGTGACGCCCGGACGAACAACTTGCTTGGTTACGAAATAGGATGAAATATAAAATCTCGCCAATTAGCTTACTTATTCCCGCTTAACGATGTAGTTAAGTATCTAATTGGAGTACGCGACGAGAGGTGTATAACCAGACTCTTATAATTAACCCTATAAACCAGTAACTTGATAACCAAAATTAGTTCTAAGTCAATACTATGATACATGAGATTCAACGTAAGTTGTAGCATTGGAATTTGTCTTTTTCTTGCTTGACACATCATCTTTAAGTCGTTCAAATCTTGTTACTTTTATTCAGTGTTAAGGTAGTGATAGTTCACAATCAATCATTATTCTTGAAATAGTTACTTTTATTTTCAGTTGTGGAATTAAGTTTGAAATAAAGTTGATCATAAGTCCATTGGTAATGATAACTCGTTCTAAAAAGAATTTATATTACTTGCGCTACCACTTACACTTGCGTGTATATTGGGGAGCAACACCCCCCCCCCATTTCCCCTGTAAATTTCTTATATATAAATATTATTTTTTACAAATATTTCAAATTGACCCACCTCGCAACCCCCATCAATTTTTTAGTAAAAAAATTATTTTATGAAATTTTTTGAAATTTTCAGTTTTTATGCGTCTATCCCCCTGTGTCGTAGGTCTGGGTCAGATTATGGAACGGTCATATATGTTTTGTCCTAATTCGGATGTCAGGATCAGGTCCTTGATCAATTATCGGGGTTGATTTTCGAGTCAGAAAGTATTTTTCTAAAAAGTATTTTCAAATCTCAAGTGAAAATTAAAAGATATTTTCTATAAAATATTTTTTATTTACTAATGAAATATCTAAAAGTATTTTTCAACAAATTTTTTCTACTCACCAACTAAATATGAAAAATTAAATTAAAAATCCATTTATTTTCCATCAAAACATTTTCATGTCCTACCACACACACCCAAAATCACTGTTAGACTTTACACAAACAGCCAAGTAGGTTAAGATTAGCACTTCATTATTCATTGAAAAGATAATTAATTAGCTATGTTGAAAACCATATCGGAATTAAATATTTCGTTAATCTGTTTTTCTGAAAGGGAAAGAGGGTTCTACTTCTAACTTCTCACCGAATATAATTCACTTAACTAGAGGGGTGGATTTAGAAAGGAGTAAGGAAATTCACTTGATCCCTCGATAAAAAGTTACCCTGTATAAATGAGATATTTAAAAAAAGTTTATATATATATATACATATATATATATATATATATATATATATATATATATATATATATATATATATATATATATATATTTATTGGAGGTCGACTTAGTTGTTTTTGGATTTTAAATTTATCTTGAGATTCCAAATTTAAATCTCAGACATTATATTTATATTTAAAATCCTTTGATAAAAATTAAAAGTCGACTTAACCGTTTATTTAAATTTATCTTGAGATTTCAAATTTAAATATCAAATGATATATTAATATTTTTAAAATCCCTTAATAAAAATTATGAATCCGTAACTATACTTCGCTGTATTCAAAGTTGATTCACAAAGAATGTGCATAAAATTTTGGAAAAATACACTTGAACTGAAAGACTAATATTTAAAAAATGAAAAGTCGTCTGCTTTAAATTCCTTGGTAAAAACAGAGTTGGCATCTACATTTTACTTGAAAAATAACTACTTATTTCAACTTAAGTAAAAAATTGAAATATATGAACCTTCGTTTCACTTAACTTTTTGTCAAAATATATGACTATCACTTCGTCATATTTCAACAAGTTTTGACAAATATCATAAGTTTAGCTCTAAAGTAGCTTGAAACATAATTCAAAGGAGGAGATCAAATTCAATATCAAATCACATGGGAGAATGTTAGACTTTTATTGATTTTTATATGAGACCTAGTCATAACTAACATTTAATGAAAAAGAAATCTTAGCCATTATATCATTTACTTGATGAAAATATAAGTAAAATAACCTCTATAATTTGTACATCTCTCTTTACCATATATTTCTACTAAGTCAAATATCTTAAATACTCCCTTCGTTTCATAAATAATAGTCTAATTTAACTTGACACGAAATTTAAGAAAATAAAGAGACTTTTGATTATGTGGTTTTAAATTAAAGTTATGTCAAATGTACAAAATTGTTCTTTAATCTTGTAATTTTAAACATATTATGTGAAAAGTCATTAGCAAAAAAAGAAAGAGATCATTCTTTTTTTAAACATACTAAAATGGAAAGAAGGTAATTTTTTTTTAAACGGAGGAAAGTAATTTTTACCAACAATCAAATATGTAATATCCCCAATTTTTTACATGGAAATATTATTTTATGCACACTTATAAATTGAATTAATAAAAAAAAATCTGATATTTTTAAATATCTTAGGTATAAAAATAAAAATTGCTTATAAAAAAATATAAAACTAAAATAAATTTCTAGAAACTACAAAATTAGATCTCTACTCTTCTTCTTCTTTTTTTTTTTTTTTTTTTGGTTTAGTACTCTGGCATGATAATTAAGGTCAGTTTTACCGGTTCAAACTTTGACTAATTGTTTGAAAATGAAAAATGTGCGCTAAGCAGTGAAAGAGAAACTTTGTTTTTCCTTGGCACACCATGAATTTTAGGGAATCTAGATTATATTATTTTTATTTTTTAGGTTGGCAGTGAATAATTAATTAATTATTAAAATTATTTAAAACTAATAGATCTATTTTATTGTCGTACAATTTAGCTTCCACTGCCTTTATGAATTTACTTCTTAACTAGAAATTGGATCCCAAAAAGACTAGACTTGTGTGATACATTTCACATGGGGCTTTTTTTTCTAGAAAGTCACGATATAAATATATTAAATTGAAAATTAGTGGCGTATTTTTATGATTTTTAATCATGCCGTTCTTATGGACCAGTTTGCTATTTTCTAAAGTTAGGCAGGAAGTATTGAATTTTACAATGCATGTTTATGTATGGTCGAAATTTCATCTGAATAGTTAAAATCTAATTTCCATGTTTTAAATTTTATTTTTGAAGTGTGACACCTTTAAAGATGGCTCGTCATTCTGCTTATACGTCTTGGTTTGATTGTGTATATAGTTTTTAAAAAAAATTATTTATTTTAAACTGGAATGTATTTAATGCTTTAAAAAAGAAATAAAAAATTTTGTGATCTTAAATTTAATAATAATAATAATAATAATAATAAATAATAATAATAATAATAATAATAATAATAATAATAATAATATATACTCCGTGGAGTCTAAAGAAGATAGAATCAATGGACACAAACCTTATTCTTATCTTCATGGGATAGAGAAGTTATTTTCGATAGACAATCGACTTAAAACAAGTATAATCATAGCAAGATTGAAATAAAAATAACGTCAACAAAACACCAAGATATATACTCACAGCAAATGAAGTAACAAATAATAATAAAAATTGAAAAATAAAATCCAACGCGACTACTAACTAATACTACTAAATAAGGAGAAGAGGAGACTGACTCCCTTCCTCTCCCACACAAAAAGTATTGACAACACATGAGCTACCAAGTACCTTGTTCAATATTTATGTTTTTCTAATTAAGATCATATCTTTAATATCGGTGAATTAACACTCTTTTTAGTTTTTTTCTCCATGTTTATGCTTCGTTATTAAGATAATCTAGCTTAATACTCCTAAGTTTAGATTAGGAGCACAATGCAAGAGTAAAGCATCATTCTTTTAGGATTACTAATGTAACTCTTTTCATAATATTATTTCTTGTTTGTTTATGAATTTTTGTTTTCGTATCGGATTATGGGTGGATAAAAACACTCAATCTAGGATTATGGCCATAGTATGAGTATCACATTCTATTACTCTCTCCTTTTTAAACAGAATAGTCTAGCCTAATTTGAAACTGAGTTTTAAAAAAAGTAGATTTTTTTAATTTTATGATTTTAAATCAAAATTATATTAAAATGTATCAAATGTCTTTTAATCTTGTGCTTTTAAACATGGCACATGAAAAGTCAAAGTTAAAATTTTGCCAAAAACAAATTGTCATTCTATTTTTAGAAGACAAAAAAGTAAATGAGATTATTTTTTTCAAACGGATAGAGTAATATATCGTTTGTATTGAGGATTCTTCCATCCATGTTTTGTAGAGTCTGTGTTGGAAGGTTATATACACTTAATTTGATTAAGAAAGGAGTACTTTTAAAAAAATTGAAGTGTTGGGCAAATCAAAAAACTGTTTTTAAATAGAAGTGAAAGCAATTTTTATGCTATCGAGAAAAAAAGCTAAAAATTTCTCGATTTGGAGTTTCATATTAGACCCAATAAATAATGACAACCCAGATTAGGTATTTATGAAAGACTAATTAAATATGATGATTTACTTTAGAAATATTTTCTTCTTTTTTTTTTCATTGAGAACTCATCAACCAAAATATGTGCAATAGTATGTACATGTCACCATAGGTTCATAAATTATAAACTAATAAGATGAACTTTCATCTATCAATTAATTTGTTAATATTTTAATCTGAAGTTCTTTCTTTAAAAGATTTGGAATTTTATAAACCCATGAGTAAGATTAATATTTTTTTATTTTGTAAACAATATGTCATTTGCTTAGATAGAACATTTTACTATTTGAGTAAAATAAAGGGATAATGCACAAGTACCCCCTCAACCTATGTCCGAAATCCCAGAGACACACTTATATTATACTAAGGTCCTATTACCCCCTTGAACTTATTTTATAAGTAATTTTCTACCCCTTTTTAGCCTACGTGGCACTAGTTTGAAAAAAAAAGTCAATCATCGTTGCGCCCACAAGATAGTGCCACGTAGGTCGAAAAGGGGTAATAAATTATTAATAAAAAAATTTCAGGGGGATAATAGGACCGTAGTATAGTATAAGTGTGTCTCTGAGATTTCGGGCATAGGTTAAGAGGGTACTTGGGCATTATCCCTAAAATAAACACTCAAATTGTGGGTTTGTTACCCCTTTTCTTGAGACAAACGCAAAGCAATATTCTGTTGTTCAACACAGCATTTCTGCCACGTTTAAAATAGTCTTACTTTCTTTTTTCTCTCTTTCTTTTATTTACGAATAATTATTATTCCGCATTATCATTCTTATATTTATCTTTTTTTTCCTCCTCTTCTTATTTTTATTTTTTCATTATTAAATGTTTTTAAGTCTATCAAATAGTAGAATTTTTTACTTTTTGTAAACTATAATATTGTTGCGTATTTATAAAAAAAATCAAATTTACTTGGTGTATTCTTTTAATTTCAAGCACTGCAACAAATCAATATTAGTTTAATATCATTATATCAACTTATCAAATTTAGCGCAACTATTCCAATATCATTATATATGTCATGATCCGAAATTGAGGTCATGATGACAAACATCCCGAAAACTCAATTTGATGTGTAAACCGAATGAACTAACACATACGAGACTCCCAAAAAGAATTCAGGCCACAACCGAAGAGAAATAAAATACAACAAGAAGTTTTCAATTCAAGAATTCATCGTACAACTCAAGTTTTTGAAAGAAAGTTAAAGACTGTAAATGCAAGATGGAGATTGTTGGTGATCCGAAAAGTAGGATCCACAGCATGGGAAGAGAATCACCTGCTAGATTCAATCAACCGTAATATGGAATACCCTAACTAGGATCTGCATGAGAGAGATAACAGAAGTATGGGTGAGTATGATTTCCATCACAGAGATAATAGAAATAGGGGTGAGTATAATTTGCATGTACTCAGTAGGTTAGACTGACTAAGTATAAGTAATGAATCAGACTTAAGAAACACATTATGAAACGTTTTGCACTTGCATACAAAAAAGTTTCATTCCAGCATCGGTGCCGCCAATAAATAAAATAACGACACGAATAAACTTAACACATAAGGCGACAGATAATACTCATATAAACAGGCAAACAAGTTACATAACACAACAAAACTGGCCAAAGGAATGCAATGAAATGATCTGGTGGAATCAACGTTGTCGCACAAGCAGTCATGATAAACACCTTAACGAGTTTTAGCTTTCATGCATGGGGGATTCGCAGTCATATACAAATCTCGAAATATCCATATCTCATCAACTTGCCACCTAGCTTATGGTCAACGATAAATGTAAGGTGTCTAATTTTCTTTATAAAAATAGTATTTTTAAGTTACCTCATATTTTCATGAGCAATGGTATGATGAATAAGGATGAATGCATCACAACACATACAATAACATGGATCTAAATTATACAAAATTTCCAAATTCAATAAGTCATGCCGGATGTCCTCATATGAGAATAGTCACTTGAACCCAACATTTACCAAATATAACATTTAACATAATCAAAAATCAATTTGAACCCCTAATTTTAGCATCTTAATGTCAAAATTTTGAAGTCGACAAGTAAACCCTTCTCTCAAGCAAATTCTCAAATATACAAGTTCTCAAAACAATTAATGATATAACACGAGGCTTCAACATAGGCTAAGCATTACAAATAAGCCTCACACATGCTAAATAAGAAAGTCTACACTTACCTACCTCTAAATTTCATTCTACAATCTCATTCCACAGTTGAATTCATAAGAAAGATTGCCTACTCATGTAAGTCTAAAAAGGAATAGTCAAATATATCTCGAATGCCAAAACTTCACCCGAACATCTCTATTAAAACCTTTCTTCTACCAAACAATCTCCCAGACTATCTCCAACTATCAAGAACGGAAATGATTCATCAAAAGAGGCCCAATGATACTCAAATTGGAAAGGTTAGGAACTGGGGATAAAACAATCCAAATATATTTTCAAAAATTAGAAGGTTCAAATCAGTTTTTCATTTGAAAAATACATTCTACAAGTCAAAAGTAAATCTTAGTTGAAAACCCCATTAGAAACAAAAAAGAAACGAACTTCAAATCAAGTAATTATTGATTTCCCAACTTTGGGAGAAAACCCCCAAATCCACATTGAAATCAGGAATTAAAAATATTTTCGGAGGATAAAATTTGAAGAAATAAAATAGGTAAAATGCACTTACCAAAATGAACTTCCTCAAGATCCCTCAAAAGATTTTCTCCAAAGTTCTCAAACAATGAAAATGGTGGAAATGAGATAAAGGGAAGGGTCCCAAACATCACTGATATGATCTTTAAAAGAAGCATCCGCAAATGCGAGGAGTACACTACGAACGCGGCAAACTAAATTTCTTAGGTCCGCGAACGAGATAACAGTGTTGTGATCATGGAACATTGTTCACCATTAAACACATTAGTAACCTCCCGCAAATTCGGTGCTCCAGGACCACTCGCTTAGCGAATGCACAAGGGGACCCGCGAACGTAGTCCCTTTGCAGCAGACACCAAAAAGTAGAAAAGCTAAAGGTCCAAGTTTGCGATTAGACCCTATAAAATTGTTTGAGGTGTGCTATAATGGACGTGCTACATACTAAAATAGATATTTTAAAATCAATGAAATTGTCGGATTTTCAAAAAATAAAGTTCGAATGACATAATTACCCTTCGGTACCTCTCTTTACTCTTAAAACTCAACTTCTTACTTAAACACCCATACCTCAACCTAAGGCCTCAAAACACTTAGTGCAATAGATAGATAGCGTCCCATTTCACCACCTACCCTAAGTAGTACATTCTTTTAGGAGACTTAGTTCATTCAATTCATATAAGGCTCACCAAGACTCTCCTTTCGGAATGCCTACCTAGTAGCGTCTCATTTCACTATCTACCCTAAGTAGTATACTCTTTTAGATGACTTAGAATTTTCATTACTTTTATGGGGGTTATCTTAACCGACATAGACCATGAGATCTAAACATGGAATTCCGATACTTCCCTTATCGGAGAAGGGTCCCTTCACTTGCCTAGGGTGAGGTCTTACTTTGTTTTAGATTTTACATGGCTTTCCCAATAGCTACACCTATGCGGGCGCATATTTAAGGGATAATGAAATTGCTACTTAGTAACTCATTCTCTACTAACGAGGAGTACTCATATCAAGAGGTACATTGGAATACAACATCTCAACTCACGAAGTGTAACCACCTCTTCTTCATATCCTCTCGGTGCTAGGCA
Organism: Solanum peruvianum; assembly: GCA_027705065.1. Classification (NCBI taxonomy): domain Eukaryota; kingdom Viridiplantae; phylum Streptophyta; class Magnoliopsida; order Solanales; family Solanaceae; genus Solanum; species Solanum peruvianum. The sequence continues at coordinate 10,041,686 of JAKWJD010001762.1, read as the reverse complement.
TAACTCCCCACGGATTCTCAACATTCATTACTAAAGGTCAAGCATAAATTTTGGACACCACATCTCAACTCACTAAGGGTATCCATCCTCCAACTTACATTAGAAAGCTATTAGGAATAGTGAGGTTGCTACTAAACACTTCATCTCAACTCACGAAGAGTGTTCACCCCGAAACTCCCCTTTTGACTTAACATAGCTTCATTCATTCATTCAAGTATGAGTGTGTGTGTACATGTGAGCACACCTTGCACATAAGCATCATTTCATTTACATTTAATCCTATACAAGCTTAGACCTTCTTTCATCACCTCACACACTTTAACATGTTTCATGTAATCATATAAGTCATTTAGATATAATCCTTAGCATACTTTTCATAACAAGCTTCATAAAACACATTAACAATAGTATCTACATTTCCATATTTATTCACACAATATGCATTCACGATCTCATTCACAATCAACAAGTAACTTCACATTCATACAATCAAGTAAACACCGCCACTAAGAAGGTGGATCATACCACTCAAGAGCATTTCAAAATTAAAGCTAAACAACATAACCAACTTACCCTTTTATCCAAGCTTCCATCACCTATAACATTTTACTCAACAATTTATCATACATTATCCTTTATAGCAGTAGCTAAACATCAATAACAACACAAGTAAAGCAAAGCTCAAAAACTACTAAACCAAGCTCATTTAACCCATTTCCTAAGCCACAATTTGATAAAAAGATTTAACATGATTTCATTGAAGTTTTAAAATTAAGTTCACCAACTAACACTATAAACATCATATTTGAATCATTAGAAACGTTTTCATGCAAGACTGATACTTATAGTCAAAGATAGAAGAAGTTAGGGTTGAAAACCCTTTTTGAAAATTCATTAGAAGGGACTGATTGAATGGAAGAGGGTTCAAGGATGGATACCATACCTCAAATAGAATAAAACCCAATGATTTTGATGAAGAAACACGTCCAAACTAGCCCTCCTAGTGCTCCTTGAGTCTTAGCTCCAATGATGACTTTGAGAGAGCTTGTTTTTAGAGAAAGAGTTTGAATATTGAAATGAGGGGTATTGTCTAGGTCTAGGACATAAAACTAATCTAATACAACTTAAAAACCCTAAAAATATCATCCTAAGGTCATAAAAGACTTGGGGTGAATTTACACAAAAAAAAACCCAAGCTGGCAGCAAACGAGACAGCTTTTGCAGGCCCCCATCGATGCCTCTCAACGACGGACCATCGATGCTTCGACGTCCAATTGATGAGGGCTCGTGGATTGGGTATGAAACTTCAAAACGTGCAGGAATTCATTTACAAACTAAGGACCAGGTCAACGAGCCATCGTCTGGTCTAGTGGCCGTCAACTGGCTCGTCGATGGATACTGTTTTCTGGCAGTTTTGGTCTTAGAGTTGGGGTACTCTTCTAGGTCCCCTCATGGGTCCTAGATGGAGTCGTACCCAGAAGTTAAACCCCTAAGCATATTCTTATAGGTCTTAGGAACATCCCACATCAATCTCGAGCAAAACGAACATGTAAAACTCACTCAAACACATCAAACACACATGAATACTCTCTAAGGCACACTTTTAGAAAGTCTTGGACGTTTGACCTCCAAACTTAACCAAACTTCAAACACTACCTAAGGACACTAATAACTCATTTTAAATTAAAATTAACTCAAGAAACAATCACGAAGCTCTAATTCACCTTAATTTGTTTTAGGATGTTACAGTTCACTATTGTACTCATGAGATTGGAGACTATAATGCAATGTGCATAAAGAGGGTCTCAAGTATGTCTCCTAGTTCTTGAACTATGTTTCCCCCATAAAAATACTAGTTAGTGGATCCACCTAGAATGCTATGTTCATGTTTTGGTACTACCTTGGCAAGTAGTCCACCTTCTTTCGGTGTAGGGTTTCATGACACCGGATTCCATATTTAGTTGTTTTGGTCTATGTCGGTTAAGGCAAGTGTTCCCAAAAGTAAGATGAAGTAACGACCTGAACACTAACTATGGTGACTTAAGGGGTTTGACTTAGTCTAAGTAGGGGTATGGGACTCTACTGATACATTGCCCTAGTTGGCCTTGAAGGAAGTCCTGGAAGGTTGTTCTTATGTTTTATAAGTAAATGATATGCATATGTTAACTTAACATGTTGATGATCCTATATGAAGTTGGTTTAATTTATGAACATGCTATTGGTCTATATTGCTAGATATTATGATGAATACTTTTAATGCTATGTTATGTGAGTCTAGACATTACTTATGGTCCTTTATTGGGTTTACTTGTTAAGTAAGGTTATGGGGATTTACTTGGTCATTACACTTGTAGACTTGATGGTGGGTTATGAGTAAGGGTCTTGCGTATGTTGTAATATATAAACTCTTATATGTTCTTTGTTGTTATAGCATGATCTTAGGGTTTTTTGGTTATGTATTAAAGAATGCTATTATACATGTCTACTTGATTATAATTGATGATGTTGTTCTTGTATTATACATAGTTCTTATGTTTAGTTGTATTGATTATGAACATGACTTATGCTATTGTGATCCTTATGTGCTATATGCTCTCTTATGTGTGCACTAAAGGTTTCCAAATGACTAACGTAAATGTCCCTTTCTCATGCATTCTTTCAAATGTTTTATGTGCATATTTCCATACTTAGTACAAGTGGTGTATTAACCCATATTTCTATGCTTCTACAATTATGTAGGTTCCGGACGTTGAGCTTTTGGAGGGCCATTGAATATAACTTGGATTCTCATTCTCCAAGTTTGGTAGGTCCTCACCTTCCGAGGACGATGCCACTATCTAGCTATTGATATTGTTCTAGTTTAAAGACATTTATATCTCTCCCTTTTCAATTGAAGACGATTGTTGTATATGTCTATATGTGGCTTTATAGTAATGAAGTAAGGGCTATGCCCAAATATTGTATTCGATTTAGATGGTTTAAATGTGAGACTTATCATACACTTCCTATGAGATTATATTGTTTTATTATGTATGTGAAATAAAAGCAGAAGCCTATGTAGTGCTTCCTATGCGAGGAATCTCTGTAAACTCTCTATGTATATATTATGTGTAAGCGAGAGGCCTATGTAAACCTCAATGTAGAAATAGATGAAAAGTTTTAAATTTTTCGCAACTTAACCTATGAAATGTAATGATGAGTGCTAAGAGGTTAGTCTTAGTGCTCCTCGAGGACGACGACACCGGTTACTTCTAGGAGGTGCTCCCCGGATGTGACATCAACAAGTGCAATGTGTAAGAAAAGTCTCATACCCTCCCTCACATTATGTAGAACCCCTTAAGAAATTCCTAGTAAGAGTTTATACATTTCCTTAGGGAAAAAGGTTACAATAATCGACATTAGACCATGTGAGCTACATGTAATACAGTGTTCTACTCCCACACTGAAAAGAGAGGGTTAACACTTGCCTAAGGTTTAACCTTTCGTACATAGCTATCTAGGTAGATCCACTAAGCTAGAATACTATGTAGGCACATAGTTAAGGGTCAAGGAGATCGTTGCTAGAAACCCTAACTTGCTAAACGTGGGGGCTTCCATATCATGAGACGACATATACATTGGGAATCCATACTTGCTAAACGTGAGGAAGCCCATGTGGGGAGCCGGACTTACTAAACGTGAGACCCCCATCTCATTCACATGCTTTTTTAGGTGATAAGCATATATTCCCTTTCAGTAATCATACTTAGTAAGCATATTTAGTCATCACATAAGTTCACATCAGCCTTTACTGGACTCTTATGTGATCATAATTTATCATAGGTGAGAACAATCCTTTCACTTAGAAACAATAGCAAGTGAGTAAACCTTTCGATTTAAGTATGGACACACGACCACCATTGTGACGGAGAGTGTATTTTGGGGGGTTTTTTGGGAGGAGTCTAAGTACGAACACACGAACACCATTGAAGGAACGTGATTCCATATTCGGCTCATCAACTGCCCTCGTAGTTCCAAGCTGTTTTTAACAGCTTTTAGGGCCAAGGTTTGGGTCTTCCTCAAGGACCCTTGGAATGGTCCTTGGGGAGTCGTACCTTGACGTTTTGACCCTAAACACGTGGTATTATGTATTTAAAGTATTTTTACAAGATTTATCCTCATACGACCCTTCAAACCCCATGCAAGACCTAAGGACACATTAGATTATTTCCATTAGTTTCCAAACATCATGGTCATTTCTTGATGTCTAGAGTCTAATACTTCCAAACCAACTTAATTACATTAATTGGGGTCTGGAAACATTATTTAACTCTTTTTAAGTCATTATTCATTATACAAGGCCCTAGCCTAGGTCATATAATTTTCGGGGTGTTACATTGGGTTGAGATAATTACTCAAAAATAACCTCTGTAAGAGGTAACTGAAGCTATCTGAAAACTCTTTATACTTTTCATAAAATGATACTTTTTATTCGATATGAAAATACTACATTTGAGTCCATTTAATTTTCCTTAAACTCTTCTCACAAATCAGGCTTTAAACTCGCTTTAGTTTTAAAAATAAATATAAGAAAGATGTCGGTTTAAAGATTTTCAGTAAAAACCTCAACAAATAGGGTCCATGTGGAAATTCAAGCATAAACAAGAACTCAATAATTTTAATGCAAAAATATCGCAATCTCATAACATAAGGATTTAAAATATTGGAACAAGAATATAACTCATACAAAAAGTCCACGAAACTGGGTCAGAATCCTAGATTGAACTTTTATTAATTGAATTGAGATGTAGAGCATGAGGACGAACTTAGTCCAACACTATGAATAGCCTTACATATCTCGAGCGCTCTAAATTTTGAACTTGACTTAGTGGTAGAGGTCTTTTATGACCCTAAATCACTTTTGATACTCTTGGTATACTTGGTAAAGGACCTTAAACACATTAGCAAGTAGTACATCACCGGATTCAAACTCATATACTTAAGATGAACGATTTGGATTGTTAAAGTAGAGTTGCGAGGTCTACACAATTTATATTATATTCTTTTCTTTATATATATTCGTATTTTATAAGTCTGCCTACATCCTATCTTCTTGAAACTTCACTCGTAAAATTACATTGAGCATGTAGTATTTATTCAATTATATATGATAACAATAAAAAAAAGGCCTCACCATGAAATTTGTCTTTAATTAGGCCCTCAAACAAGTTGAGATGGTCCTGATATCAATACAACAATAATAACATGTGTACTCACATGTCGAGTGTGAAAAGAGTAGTGTACATTAATGTTAGATTTATATTCTCCAATTCTCAAAATTAGACCACAAATATACCACCAAAGTTTGCTCTAAAAGATAGCATCTCAAAATAATTGTCGCATAACGTCATATCACTATTAGAGTAATTCCGAACTAATCCTTCGCTTAAATGCTCCTAGCGAACTAAGTTTTCTTTGCATGAACTAATTATACATGTGCATGTTCATACACGATGGATACGATTTCATCACTTAAATATGGTATAAACTAATAAAAACTTGTTATAAAATGATAAAATAAAAAGGAGAAAAAAATAGTAGGAAAGACTTCTTATTCCTCTTGAATTCAATTAACGAATTGAGGTATATTCTCTTATCAATTACAATGATGTAAAATCTTAAATAGATAAGTGAGGTGATTTTTTTTTTACTTAGAGGAAAATTGACTTGATTCGTAAGTAGCAATTATCCTTACATTTTCCCAACGAAATTTATATAATAGACATTTACTATAATTAAATATATTACAAAACTTATTTTTATTATTGAGATAGAGTAAGAGCTATTCCAGTGATATAATTTTTAACTGTTAGTGAACAACAGATATTAAGTTTATATCACTCATTTAAAATTGTAATTAGCTATAGTTTTTAAATAAGAAGTCTAAAAGTGAATTTTATGTACACTATATTGATATTTTAAAAAATTAACCACACATTTTAATATATATATATAAACTAATGTTAAAAACAATTTCACCTTATTAATAAATTTCATAATGATGGTAGCTGCTTATTTTTGCTCTTTTTTTAAAAAAAGTTTTCACGTCAAATTTTTGCTACGAATAAATGAGTTTATAACAACTCATATGTCATTTAATATTGTCATGAGTAATTTGCTTTTTTCATTGTCGGCCATTAAAATTTAATGTTACATAGGTAGTTTGCTTTATAGAGTGCAGGGTAAATATAGTTCTAAAGTTAGATGAAAAAGATGTATATGCTGAATGCGTCAATTTAATGTTGTTGTAAGGATAAATATAATTTTTTTTTCTTTTTAGTATATAAAGATAATTATAAATTTATAGTCTTAAAATATGAGGAAAAAGCAAATATATTGAAACTTAAAATGGAAGATACATATAATCTATTTTTATGGGTCGTTTTAGTTTAAATACAAGTTATGATGATATATTTAAAAATGGAACTTTTTTATTTATTTTGCTTAAAAATAGAACTTTCATCTTAAGTTTGATAGGAGTTCTTTGGTGTGATGGATAAAGAGAGTTGATTTCAAGATAAATTTTGTTATCCTTTATTTCCTTGTTTGGTTGCAAAGTTTGGAATAACTTATCCTAGGAGTATAAATTAGTATCGGGATAAGTTATCCCTCACATAGGGTGGTATAGTAATCTCGGAATAACTTAATTATTCCTCACATTGAGTGATATAGTAATTTCAGGATAAAATAAATAAATGACAAATATATTCCTTGAACCCTTTTTATACATTAATTTTCACATTTATGTACATTTGCATTATTTTTAAATATCATGTATAATAATTTTCTACTACTCCTTATTTTCATGATAATTATTCATATTTTTCTATTAAAAAATTAAACTACATAAATATAATCTTTATTTATGAATTTATTTGACCAACTCTTATTTTTATTTATATTTTAATTTCTCATAAATATAAGAATTATCAAATAAATTCATAAATAAAAATTATATTAATTTAATGTAATTCTTAATAGAAATATATGAAGAATTATAATAAAAATAAGGAGTAGCGGAAATTTTAATATATATATATATATATATATATATATATATATATATATATATATATATATATATATATATATATATATGTAACGACCTGTTTAGTCGTTTTGAGTAGCAGATTTAAATTCGGGAAAAACTGGCCAAGACCACGGGCACTGCGACGGACCGTCACAGGCACGACGGCCCGTCGAGGGTGCATCGTTTCAGCATACTTAGAATTCTGAAATTGGATACTAAAAATCGACTCTCTGTAAATTGTGACGGACCTGCAGGACGTGCCGTCACATCCACGACGAACCGTCGTGAGTTCCCGTTGCAAAACACTTCAACTTTTGAGAATTTGGTACAAGAAACGAGTTTCTGACCGTCATGACGGAGGCACAGGACGGACCGTCACAGGTGTGACGGGCCGTCACAGGCCACTTGAGTTCGAGGGGGGCTGCGACGACCTGTGTGACGGACCGTCGCAGGCACGACGGGCCGTCACAGGTTGGGCAAATCCCAGGCAGAATAGGATTCCTCTACACGTTTTAAGGGTCGTTTTGGACTATTCATTCCTTAATTATAAAGATTGAGGGTTAATATTAATAAGTCTAATTACTTGGGGGTTAAAAGAGGTAACCTTAAGTTAATTAGTGGGTTTTATTGTCCTCTTTCACACTTAATTATATGTTAATTAGGGTAAAAGAAAGAGGGTTTTGAATAAGAAAAAGAGAAAGAACAGAGAGAGAGAGAGAGGATTGATCGATTGGGAGAGAGAGTCGAACGAGGAAGAGGGATATCAAAGCTTTGGAAATTCTTGCTTGATCACTAGTCTTCGGTGGAGGTAGGTTATGGTTTTTACGATAATCGTAGTGAACTCTTGATAGGGAATGATATGTATTGATGATATTGTAAACCTGTCTATATGCTTAATTGTATGCTTGCATGAATATGATTTTGTGATTGTGATAAAACAAGCATGATGAAAACCCTTGAATCCCAAATCTTGAAATAAACTTTAATCTACGATATTAATAATAACGCCTTGGTATAAAAGAAGGCTTGATGAGTTAAAGTAATGGGATTGATGATGCCTTGGTATAGAGAAGGCTTGATGAACGTATAGAATGAAATTAGTGGATCAGAGTGTCACGTTCCGACACATAGTATTAGTGGATCGGAGTGTCACGTTCCGACACATAGTATTAGTGGGACGGGTGTCACGAACCGACACGTAGATATAGGGGATCGGAGTGTCACGTTTCGACACATAGTATTAGTGGGACAGGTGTCACAAACCGACACGTAGATATAGGGGATCGGAGTGTCACGTACCGACACATATAGGGGATCGGAGTGTCACGTTCCGACACATATAGGGGATCGGAGTGTCACGTTCCGACACATATAGGGGATCGGAGTGTCACGTACCGACACATAGTAGTAGGGGATCGGAGTGTCACGTACCGACACAAGAGGAAGAAAGATAATGAATCTTGAAAGATGATAATATACTCAACATAATGAACTTAATTCCCAAATGAGTATGGCATTGAGGCTTGAGCCCTCATGTGTGAACTTGACGGTAATTGTTAATGATAAAGTAATTGCTGTTGCTACATGTTGAGCTTATAGCTGATTTATAATATTACTTGATATATATGATTTTCTATTTTGAGTTAGCCGATGATATCTACTCAGTACGTGTGGTTGTACTGACCCCCCCTACTTTTATGTTTTCTTCTTTGTTATTTGTGTAATGCAGCAAACGTTTCGTCAACTTCAACACAACAGTAATTCGAGCCAGTTTTCGTCATACCGGATCTCAGGGTGAGCTAACGCTTCTAGCTTGGACTGGATCTTCTTCTGCAAGTCTTGATGCCTTGACTTCCGGCATGGACTAGTTTCTTATGTATTTTTAGCTTCTTAGACATTCTTAGATAGTAATTTGATCATAGATGTTCTTGTGATGATGACTTCCAGATTTTGGGGATAATAATAATAGTTTTGAGTTGTTTTTATTAATGAGTTTAAGTCTTCCGCATTACTTTTGTTGATATTGTATTAAAATGTTAAGGTTTAGATTGGTTGGTTCGCTCACATAGGAGGGTGAATGTGGGTGCCAGTCGCGTCCCCGATTTGGGTCGTGACAATATATATATGACAAGGAGAAAATAACTTATTTTAAAACTAATTATCAATTCTAAATCAAGTTATGTGAAATTTACTCATCAAATAAGATATAAACTTAGGACCCGTTTGGATGGACTTAATAAAAGCAGCTTTGAAAAAGTACTTTTGAAAGTGCTGAAAGTTATTTTTAAAATAAGCAGTTATGCGTTTGGATAAAAGTGCTGAAGTTAAAAAAAAAAAAGTTGTTGATGTGTTTGGCAAATAAGTGCTGATAAACAGTTTTTTAAATCAAAATGTCTGAAATACCCTTAAAAGATGTTAACATAATAAAAGATAATTAATTTATATTTTACAGCCATAAATAATTATATTTTGCTATCATTCACATATTTCTTTCTCATCACAAATTATTTATAAGAGGAATATAAACCTATTATAAATTTTAAAGATATATAATTTGAATATATCAAAGAACGATTTAAGATTTTATTTTAGTTTCATCTATAGGTAATAATAATAATAGCCATTCACATATTTCTTTATTATCACAAATTATTTATAAGAGGAATATGAATTTTTATTTAAGTTATATGTGCAACTTATTTTACATTTTAATAATATATAATTTGAATAGATCACTTGAAAGATTTAAGATTTATTTCATTTTTATTCATTAGTAATAGTAATTGTCTATCATCCACACGTGAAAAGAGGAAAATAGAAGAAAGAGATGTTAGGGTTATGTGGATAATTTGGAGATTGTATAAAATATTAAGGGCAAAAAGGTAAAAATGTGGTCAACTTAAACCAGTTTATAAGCTGGAAAAAAAAAAGCACCCCTATCCCAGCTTTTAATTTTTTGCTTAAAATAATTTTTTTTTTAACTTAAAATAAGTTATTTTGAGAATTGTCAAACAATTAAATAAGTCAAAAAATCAGTTTTTAAGTTAATTTGACCAACTTTTAAGGTGAGTCAACGGGCTCTTAATCTCTCACGTCAAAGGAAGCCTGCTTGTTTTATCGCTAATAAATAGATAAATAAAATAAAAGGAGACAAGAGACGTAGCAGGAAAGTATATAGAAGAAATGTCATTTATCACGTGCTGCTTTAATTAATACTTTAGCCGTTTGCCATCTTTGTAGACATGTCCATTTACCACTACGTACTTCCGGAAAGTGACGGCTGGCTATTTATGAACCAACTATATTATTAATGTTATTATTCATGTGTTAAAAACGTGGCTTTTACTTTTTTTTCTAAATTATACCCACCCACCCACCTTGAACCCTACCCACTACTTGTATGTATATATTCATCATTCAAAATCCTCTTTCTTATTTCATATCACAATCGAAGAAAATGAGAAGAAATTGTAATTTGGAGCTTAGGCTTATGCCACCTTCTCTTTCTACTTTTTCTCCTAACATTTGCAGTAATAATAATACATTCTCCTATTTTTCAATGTAAGTCTTCAATTTTATTTTTAATCATTTTCTAATATTACATAGTGATTATAGTCATTGTACTGATTATGTATTTGTTTTTGTTTACTTATTATATAGGGAGGAGGATAAAGAAAGCACAGAATTAGAGCAGAAATCTGAGCCGTTAACCATATTTTACAATGGAAAACTTGTGGTTTCTCATGTTACTGACCTTCAGGTATATTTTTTTTCTCTTTTCATTTTCTGTAGCTTATTGTTATTTTTGAGGTGTATGGACGGACTTCTGTGAACCTATACGTCAGTCTATCATGAGTATACATGATTATGTTTTTTTAAAAAAAAATTATTAGTATGGAAGGATCTTTGTACGCTCATGAACGAACCTTACCATATAGTACTAAATAAATGATCCAACTCATAAATAAATTTCTACATTTGTTAGTTTTTTTTTTAGATTTTTTAACTGTGTCATTTTTTTATTTTATCACATAACTACTCATAATTTATTCCTTTTAAGCAATGTTGGTTTACGTGGAACTAAAGTATTGATAGAGAATACATATATTGTTCCAAAACTCATTACTCCAATTGATAATGAAATTGTTCGAGAATAGTTGTGTTTTACTTCAAGCCATTTGAATATATTACAAAATAAATGACTCAACCTAACAAGTTTAGAGATCTCTTTATTTACTTAGCTTAAAAATAATAATTATGTTGTTACTTTTTCTTGTAATTTCTTTTAAATAGACATGATGTAAACTAAAAAGTTAAAGAATATTTTTGATATATTATATATATTTTTAGTTTAAATTATAAATTCATATATTTTTAATTCTACATCAAATTAAAATAAACAAATAAATTGAAGAGAGGCAATAGAGACATTTTTTCTTTAGTGTAAAGTTTGCTGAAATTTCGTGACAAATATCGAACTTTGGTAGAGACATGATTTAGTCAACCAAGATGCACGTTTTTTTATTCATATAAAATCTTTATTTAGATTTAAAAAAAAAAATAAAATTGTAGCCATTAAAAAGAACCATTTTCATTATCTTAAATAAGATAATTAAGATTGGGATTCAAATTGTTTCACCAACCATACTTGCCGTTAATAAATGACTTTTGTTAATTATTCTAATTTATTTATTTTTGTAAGCGCAGGCTAAAGCTATAATATATCTTGCAAGTAGAGAAACAGAGGAGAAAACAAACAAGAGTCTGTCACCAATATCTGAGCCATCATCACCATTATTACAACCTCAAACTGTGAAGAAATCTCTACAAAGATTTCTACAAAAAAGAAAAAGTAGAACTCAAACAACTTCGCCATATCATCACTAGCTTAGTTTAGTTCCATTATTTGTACATATGTTTTGTATTTTTGGATCTAGAAATTAGCGTATCACTTATTTTATACAAAATTTTCTTATTTAATTTTCTCTCTGTTTAGCTTAGGATAACATTACTCGTGTGGTGACAAGAACACACGCATATTGACAAAAAATGAAAATCAAGAAAGGATTTAGATGTGAAATCAATCATAGATATTATATTGTCTCTATACGAAATGGTAAAAAATATAAATAAACTTATTCAATATATATATATATATATATATATATATATAATATTACTATTACAACTAAATAACAAAATAGACAAAAAATTTAAAGAAAAAAGAGAAAGTAAAAATATAATAGGGGTAGACGAATTAACAGAAAAATTAGCTAAAATAGAAATCACTTAACAAAAAGAAAAAACAATTAAAAAAACAGAAGAAATGGACATTCTTTTAGCTAGATCAAGAAATGGAGAAGGACAAGAAAAACCTAGACCAAGCTACTCCCGAAATAGTATAGGCAACAATTTCATATCAAGAATATTAAATAAAAGGACTAAAAAAGATAACAACCAACAGTTAGATGAAATAATTGATGTAGATAAGGATATACAAATTTTTCAACAAAACCGATTAAGATAGTTAAACCCTAAAGTCTTATATAATACAAATTACAAATCTCACTTATACGTGCACTATAGAGAAGAATAATTATCAGTAGTAGAAAAAAGTTCAGTAGCCCTAAATCTTATAAACTCAGATTCTCTAATAGAATTAAAAAATGTAAGAAAAGACTTAATGCATATGGGACTAATAATAATAGGTATTAAAGGATTAACTATAAAAAAATTTAGGAACAAAGATATTAATTGTAATATACGATACCAGATGGTCAAACCTAAAAAAATCAATTATAGGATTAACTAAGGTATACATGACAAATAATGGAGGAATATTTTTTATAAGCCCAGACTTTATGATGAATTTAAAAAAAATTTGGAAAACATATTAAAATAGGAATACAAACTAAAGGATATCAAGAAATGCAAAGTGGAAAAAACCTACTAATGTGTATATGATTTCTAGAAAAAATAACAGACAATAGCAATACTAAATTTAAACTACAGATAAATGATGTAGCAGAAGTAATGGGTAATAAAGGAATAAAACTAATAAAACCTATATAGATAAACCCTGAAGAATACGCGGGATTAGATTGGAAATTAGATGATTTTAAGAAAAAAGAAAGTCTAACTCTTGATGCTCATCTAATGTACATAAATTCTAAAGGAGAGCCCTCGATTAGATTTACAGATTATAACTATGTAACTCTAAGAGATATAGAAGAAGAAAACGTTGTGAAAGAAGAACCGTTAGAAGGAATGAACATGGAAGTAATATTAGAAGAAGAATTTGCAGTAGACTTAGCTATAGAAAAAAGCAAAGGAGATAAGTTACAACACCATAAATAAATTATTTAAAATGTAAAGGATGTAAACTAGGAAATCTAGACTTAGACAAGGTAACATCTCATTTTAAAATATGTGAATTCAGGACAGATAATAGATGCTATAGATTAGAAAAAATTTTACAAGAAAAAATAGAAAAAGCTAATAACATAATAAGAGAACTATAAGAAAGTGATAGCGAGACAACTGAGTTAGAATCTATAATTAGCCAGGAAAAATTAATGGAGTCAGCAAGCTCAAGTAGCCCATTCCAAAGAACAACAGAACAAGGATATACTGCAGACAATAGTACCGAAAATATACCACAAAGAAGAGTGTATAGACAGGGTGATGTTTCCCCGACAAATATAAAATCAATAGAAAAAGAATGCCTATAGAAGAACCAATAATACTACAAAAAGGAGGAAGTAAAAGAAAAATATCAAACATAGCAGCACATGATCCACAAAGATGAAATTCAGTAATAGACGTATGAAAAGGAATAACAGTAACAGATTTCATAAAAAATTATACTGAAACAGATACATAAACCATGTATAAGTACTTAGAAACCTTTTTAGGAGAATCCATCAAAACATTATGGGAAGCCTATAAGATAGAGTTCCCACAAGAGTTCCAAATATTTGGTATCATTAAGATCAAATCTATACAATTTTACCAATAAAATTCATACACTAATAACAGGAGAAGACCCTAATAGTGGATTAGTAACATTACAAAGAAATGAAGTAATAAAATTAGAACAGTTAAGTATAAGTAACTGGTACCATATAAAAAAAATTCTTAAGTGATTATTTTTACCACTGTACAATTAGTGGTAATGCTTTCGACCAAGATCTAAGAAAAAAGTTATTCAATAAATTGTCTGGAGCTTTAGGAAGAGAAATAGAAGACAAATGGAGTAAATGAGAAGGAGTATTTCAAAATCCTCAGGCTAAATGGTCAATAGGACATAGAATACAACATATAAAGGAAATATTACAAGAAAAATGCACGCACCTACAAATACAAAAACAATTAAAATAAAATGAGATAAAATTTTATAAACATGTAATATACACTGCTCAAATTTATGATAAAGAACAGTATAAAAGAAAGAAGTATAAAAAGTATAAACCACAATATAATAAAAGATATAGTAAGAAAGGATACTTTCTTAGAAAATCTTTGGCTAGAAAATCATATCTAAATAGAGATAGACATGTTAGAAAATACAGAACATATAGAAACTATAAAAATAAGCTAGAATGTTTCACATGTGGAAGTATAGAACATTTAGCAAATACTTGTCCTAAAAGGTAGAAATGCTCAATTAGTAGAAGAATTTAATGAAGCATTATTAAATGTAGACGAATATATGCCAGATAATGAGAGTATTTACTCTATAATAAGCATTGATGTAGAAGAACAGACTAAAGAAGAGAGCTCCTCCAATTCAGAAAGAGAAGAACTAATTAATGAAACAGGGTTAGAAGAACTAAATTTAGAAGATTTACAAGTTAACTTTATGAACGTAGTAGAATGCGAACATAATTTTGAAAAAGGATACAAGTCTAGATAGCAATCAATGTCGTTGGTGCAAATGGTATTCTAGCAAAAATAAAAGAGCTAAATGTAATAAATGTTTTAAAGAAGGATAAATAACTTGCATAGAAAGCCAACTAAGACTAATAATCCAAAATAAAAAAGAAATATATATAAATGAACCCTTAATAAACCTTAAAGTATTAGTTTAGAAACAAAGGTAAAAGAATTAGAGGAAAGAATAATAAGATTAGAAAAGGGGAAACATATTGAATCACTACCATCAATAGACAATCAAGAATTAATGAATGAAGAATTTAATACCTTCATATGTAATGAAGATAAAAAAAAAATATTGTTAAAGTATTAACAAGACTTCAATTAGGAGAATACGAAATAGAAACATTAGTATTAGTAGATTCAGGATGTACTAACAGCATCCTTAACAAGAAAATAGTACCTTAAGAACTAATAAAAACTCTAGCAAAGCCGCTTGCAGCCATGCAAATGGACGGAACGCATAATGTATACAGACACTATATAGATAAAGCACAGATTAGTTTTTTAAACACATGTTCAGAATTCTATAAACCTACTTATAAAATGGATAAACTATGGGTAAGAGACTTGAATATAAGTGTAGATTTTGTATTAGGATTAAATTTTATACTATATAATAAAGGAGGCACTATTATAACAAGTGATGGAATAATTTTTCTAAAAAGCATCACTCATACAACGATTTTAACTAGTAAACCTAATACTAAAATAAGACACAAATTAAAAGAAAAATATTGCGATAATTGTGAAAATAATTCAACATGTAGTAAATTAGGTTGTAATATAATATCTGAAAATTTACCAAAAATAGAAGAGTTAGAAGAGATGAGTTAATTAAAAATTATGTCTTAATAGAAATGGCAACAGAATTATATAATTTTAAAACAGGAATTCAGAAAATAGGACAAATATAAAAACAACAAGACTTAGATAACATTATAAAAATCCTAGATCAAATAGAAATAATAGGTGAAAAGCCTTTAAAACATTGGAAAAATAACAATATTATGTGCAAATTAGACATTATAGATTCCGAATATATAATAAAAACTGCTGCGATAGAAGCAACTAATCAAGATTTAGAAGATTTTAGTATACAAATTAAAGAATTGTTATAGTTAGGAGTAATAAAAAGATCAACCTCAAAACATAGATCGACAACATTTATGGTAAAAAATCATAATGAAATAGTTAGAGGAAAATCTAGAATGGTAATAAATTATAAAAGATTAAACGATAACATTAGAACAGACGGATATAAATTACCAAATAAAATAGAACTAATAAATAGAATACAAGGCAAAAGAATATTTAGTAAGTTTGATTGTAAATCAGGATACTGACAGATAAAAATGCACCCGGATAGTATTGAATGGACAACTTTTACATGTCCAGAAGGATATTTTGA
The DNA here is from genome assembly GCA_027705065.1 of Solanum peruvianum. Taxonomy (NCBI): domain Eukaryota; kingdom Viridiplantae; phylum Streptophyta; class Magnoliopsida; order Solanales; family Solanaceae; genus Solanum; species Solanum peruvianum. The sequence continues at coordinate 10,025,271 of JAKWJD010001762.1, read as the reverse complement.
ATGACTAGTCACGCCGTTCGCTCTAAAACTGCGCTTCCAATTTTCCAAAGAAAAATGGATGAAATATTTGGAGAATACAAAAGATTTGTTCTAGTATATGTAGATGATATATTAGTATTTAGTAAAGATATAAAAGAACACTTAGGACATTTACAGACGGTGTTTAGGTTATTTGTTAATAATAGATAATAATTAGTAAAAAGTAAATGGAACTATGTAAGAACTACATAAATTATTTAAAAATTACATTAGGAGAAGAAAAAATTAAACTACAACCTCATGTAGCCAAAAAAGCCTTAGATATGCCAGATAGATTAAATAGTTTAAAAGACCTACAAATTTTTTTAGGAATAATAAACTACGCTAGACCATTTATTAAAGATATAGGAAAACTTGCAGGACCATTATATTCTAAGACAAGAAGCAAATGATAGAGAAATTTTAATAAAAAAGATATAAAATTAGTACAAAAAATAAAGGATAAAATAAAAAATATTTCTGATCTTAATATGTCTTTAGAATTAGATTATTTAATTGTTGAAACAGATGGTAGTATAGAAGCATGGGGAGCAGTATTAAAAGCTAGATCTCATAAATATAGTCCTGACAAAGAAAAAAGAATATGCGCTTATCAAAGCGAAAAAATATAAAGAAAAAGAAAATAAAGCTAGCATAGACATATAAATCCTAGCTGTAATGTATGGCCTGAATAGTTTTTGAATATATATTTTAAACAAACCAGAGATATTAGTAATGACAGACTGTGAGGCCATAGTAAAATTTCATCAGAAAATTAATGATAAAAGTAGTAGTAGAAGACGATGGTTAAATTTTTTAGATACTATATATATTTATAAATCTATAGTATTTGAGAATATAAAAGGAAATAATAATCATATAGCTGATCAATTAAGTAGATTACTAATAAAAATTTAAATTTTACAGAAAGAGATCATTACTACCAAACAAGGGTAAAATAGTTCAACTTTCAACCCCAGACTATGCAGACTCTTACAAACATACAATGTTGTCAAATTTATATTATAGACTCTAGAAAAAATTGATGATGTCAAAATAGAAAGACTACAGTTTGGACAACAAAACATAATAGCATATGAACAGTCTAACTTGACATTCAGACATTTGTCTAATTGTTAACTAGAAAAACAGCAAACATACCTCGTAGATAATATATGGGTAGCACATAATAAAAAAGACACTAAATATGTAATTGCTGTTTTAAATGCTTTAGGATATTATTTTACCAACAAAAATAAAGAAAATAAATTTAAATATTATGTGCTAATTCATGGTAAAACAAATTGTATTTTTTAGACATGGATAGAAGTTTTAGAATCTATAAAAGGTTTTCAAAAACCTCTTTTTTTAAAGGTTTTAATGACTTTATAGAAGCTTTAGACTATGCTAGACGGATATTAGGACCAAATTACTATATTTCTCCAACCCTTAGACAAAATCCAGAAAAAACTCCACAATACAACATCCAAAAAGATACAGACAAAGTGATATTCTACGACCATTGCTCATCTATGACCGACGCATTCAAAAGGCTAAACCTCAAAAACGAAGTTCTAATGCAAGAAAATGTCAAGCTCAGGAAAAAACTCCGAAGAATGGAAAGAAAAGGTCAGACTAAAAAAGATGTACAAACTTAGACAGAAATACAGGGTTTTCGATCCCTAATAAAAATTGATGAGATGGGTATGTGTAACGACCTGTTTAGTCGTTTTGAGTAGCAGATTTTATTTCTGGAAAAACTGTCTGAGTCGACGGAACCCACGACGGACCGTCATGGGCACGACGGACCGTCGAGGGTGTCTCGTTCCAAAACACTTAGAATTCTGAAATTTGGGTACTGAAATCGACTCTCTGAACTTTGTGACGGACCTGCAGGACGGACCGTCACAGACTCTTCAAGGAAATTGAGTCTCTGAACTTTGCGATGGACCTCCAGGATGGACCGTCACAGCCATGACGGACCGTCACAGGTTGCGTAATCCCAGGCTGGGTCGGATTTCTGTTTAAGTTTTAAAGGGGCGTTTTGGACTATTCCTGCTATAATTATAAATTTCGTGGGTTAATATTAATAACTCAAATTCTTGGGGGTTAAAAGAGATAACCTTGAGTTAATTAGTGGGTTAATTCCTCATCTTTTATACTTAATTATATGCTAATTAGGGTAAAAGAAAGAGGGTTTGAATAAGAAAAATAGAAAGAACAAAGAGAGGGAAAGAGAAACGATCGAGAGAGGAGAAACGAAGAGGAAACACAAAAGCTTTGGGAAATTGCTTGCTTGATCACGAATCTTCGGTGGAGGTAGGTTATGGTTTTTATGCTATTCGAAGTAAACTCTTAATGGCGAATGATATGTCTTGGGTAGTCTTGTAAACCCTTCTATATGCTTAATTGTATGCCTGCATGAATGTGATTATATAATTGTGATAAAATAAGCATGATGAAGCTATTGAATCCTAAATCTTGAAAAACCCTAATCTACTTTGTTAATGATGATGCCTTGGTATAAGAGAAGGCTTGATGAACGAAAGTAGTGAGATTAGGGGATCGGGTGCCACGCTCCGGTACCAGGATAGTAATAGAGGATCGGGTGCCACGTTCCGGTACCAGGATAGAATATGAGGATCGGAGTGTCACGTTCTGACCCAGGATAGAATATGGATCGGGTGCCACGTTCCGGTACCAGGATAGTATATGAGGATCGGAGTGTCACGTTCCGACACCAGGATAGTAAATGGATCGGGTGCCACGTTCCGGTACTAGGATCAAATGAGGATCGGAGTGCCACGTTCCGGCACCAGGATAGAATATGGATAGGGTGTCACGTTCCGACACCAGGATAGTATATGAGGATCAGAGTGTCACGTTCCGACACCAGGATAGTATATGGAGCGGAGTGTCACGTACCGACATGAGAGTAGTATATGAATCTTGAAAGATGTTAATATACTCAATCTAATGAACCTAATTCCCAAATGAGTATGGTATTGAGGCTTGAGTCCTCATGGGTGAACTTGGCGGTACTTATTAATGATTATAGTACTTGTTGTTGCTACATGTTGAGTATTGTAGTTGATTTATGATATTATCTGATATATACTGTTTTCTATTTTGAGTTGGCCGATGATATCTACTCAGTACTTGTGTTTGTACTGACCCCTACTTGTATGTTTCTTTCTTTGTTATTTGTGGAGTGCAGCAAACGTACCATCGTCTTCAACTCAACCGCAACTCTAGCCAGTCTTCATTACACTGGATTTCAGGGTGAGCTAATGCTTCTAGCTTGGACTGGATCTTCTCCTTCATGTCTTGATGCCTCGAATTTCCGGCATGGACTAGCTTTTACTTATTTCATCTTTCTTAGATACTCTTAGTTTTAGTAATTTGAGGATAGATGTTCTTGTGATGATGACTTCCAGATTTTGGGGATAATAATAGTTGTTGAGTTTTTAGAAGTTGTTTAATTGATTTTCATTAATGAGTTTAAGTCTTCCGCATTATATTCTGTTATTACATTGAAATGTTGGGTTTTGTATTGGTTGGTTCGCTCACATAGGAGGGTAAGTGTGGGTGCCAGTCGCGGCTCGGTTTTGGGTCGTGACAGTATGCATTTCCCACTGAATGTTAAGAAATCCACTGTATCGGATAAAGATATAGCTAGTCCTGTTCAAACGGTAGCCAGTAAAGAATTATAAAATGCGTTTATGGCTGTCACTTTGCCAAAAAGTGAAAATGAAGAAAGTTCATCTTCTTCTCAGAATAGATGAAGACTAAAACTATCTTTTACCCAAAAGATAAAGCAGAAAACAAAAAAAGCCCAGAAAACTAAACACATAGAATTTCTCATCATCCAGACAGTAAAAACATTATCAAACAAAAACAGGAGCATGATAAACATATAATTAAAGACCCAAGCCCAATTCCAAGCCATAAAAGTAGTCAAAAAAACTCAAAAAATTACTTAGAGACAATGCAATTTGCCCAAAATTCTAATGATGACGACTCTGGGATGAGTTTTGATTCTATAGCATTGCATAATTTAGACACTTAAAATAATAATAATAATATAGATATGTATAAAAGTATTTTGTAAAAAATTCAGTAATCAAGAAGGATGCCTCTTTAGTCAATCTGTGAGTCCCACTTTACTCACTACCACACATCTGTGGAAAAATTATTGGGACGTGTCTAGATAAATAAAGGAATAAGACAGATACCGAACCACGAGGACAATAATGCAAAAGAAGGAGCAGTATTTCACGTGACGATGGGATCCTGAACCGTACCCGGCTGAGATGATAAGATTCTCTTTCCGTTTAAAATCGAAAGTTTGAAGTCCAAAGATCTTTATAAAAGCAGACATTATCAGTTGAGGAAGAAGTAAGAAAAAAAAAGAGCAAAGAAAGAAGAACCCAAATAAGAAAATATTCATGCAGAAATCCCTCCTCAACAAAAATCCCTAACATAATAAAAATCCTCTGTAAAATAAAGTTTGTACTAAGTTTGAAGAAGGTATATTTTTTTGAGTTTTCAGGTTTCCGAAAGGGAAACTTCGCTTCGTTAATTATGTAAGTTTTCATATTTAAGATCTAGTAACTTCCCATATATGTAAATTATGTTTGAAATTTTGTTATTAATATTTTGATATGTAAAAACTGTTTGATATTTTTCTTTACCATGAATCTATGTTACTTAGTATATGGTTAGTCTCTTAGCCTCTTAAAAGCATCGATGGATTAACCTGTAAATTCCTAGGAAACTGATAGGTCATGTTGAATGTTCTTAAGATAGAACTATGAATGACCTTATCCGGGGTGTGGTTAAAGAAGACTGCAATTAGGAACAAAAGCTAAGAGAAAGAGATGAACAGTAATAATAGATTCATGAATTGACATAGTCCATAAAAAAATACCAGGAACTTATACTGATAACTACATAAAGATCAAGGGAGTGAAGGAGTACTGAGTAGGACTTCATAACAGAAAGTTTTATGGAATATTTAACAAATCTGAAATATCCCCAACTACTATGTTACTATATTGGTATAAGATAGAAACTATATTAAAATAGCTCAACCACTATATATTGAAATAACCCTAACTACTATATTACTATATTGGTATAAGATCAAAACTATATTGAAATAACCCCCCACTACTATGTTACTATATTGGTATAAGATAGAAACTATATTGAAATAACCCAACCACTATATTTGAAATAACCCCAACTACTATATTACTATATTGGTATAAGATAGAAACTATATTGAAATAATCCAACCACTTTATATTGAAATAACCCCTCTTTACTATATATATATATATGTTTCAAATCATAGGAAACCCTATCTCACATATCATAGGTTTCAAATCATACTTTTATGAAAATAATAAAAATCTTGTAATTATGAAACTTTAAATAGAAAAGTAAGTAAAAAAGTTTTCCAAAACCTCAAATAAAGGAGGGGGGACCCACAAGTAGGGCATGATAATTAGCCCCCTCCCACCCTTTTTGTTTTAAGAAGTACGTAAAGGTTAATTACTTAGGTAGACGTTAATTTATAATATTATAATTATTTGATTTTGATGTGTTCAGATACCTCATGATACATGTATCTCGAGATACATTGAGTCAAATTAGTGTAATTTTTTCTAGCTAAATATATTTTATCAAAATGGATTCACATGTATCTGGAATACATAGACAAATCTCATTCACTTCTCTTACATCTCATTCACCTCTCTCATGCGTATTTTGTATATTTTGTATCCCATACAATATATATATATATATATATATATATATATATATATATATATATATAATATAATATATATATATATATATATATATATATATATATATATATATATATAGATATATATATATATATATTTTAGTTTGTATCGAGTATGCTTTGCTGGAATACATTGACAATATTATTCGTTTCTCTCCCTATTTTAGTATATGTGATAGCAAAAGGACATGCATCTAAATGTATAAAATATATAATGATTTAAATTCAATATGAAAATATTAATAAGTGATATAAAATAAAATTATTTTAAAATTTAATTTTATTAATAAATATGATAGAAATATTTATATAAATATATAATGTTTTCCATTTCTTTTGATATATATATATATATATATATATATATAAAATATATATATATATATATATATATATATATATATATATACACACATTTATTTAGTTTGTATCGAGTATGCTTTGCTGGAATACATTGACAAATATTATTCGTTTCTCTCCCTATTTTAGTATATCTGATAGCAAAAGGAACATGCATCTAAATGTATAAAATATATATATGATTTAAAATTCAATATGAAAATATTAATAAGTGATATAAAATAAAATTATTTTAAAATTTAATTTTATTAATAAATATGATAGAAATATTTATATAAATGGATAATGTTTTCCTTTTCTTTTGGCCCAATGCACATGTGAAAATAATCCTTGTTAGGCATGCGAAATCTACACTTTTGGACTTCCTTGGGCTTTTATGTGGTTGCTCCTTGGGCTCTCTCCTTTTGACATCCATGTGGCATGTTAAATCAGCTTCTTTAAATTTTGTTAAGGTTTTGTGTTGGTCCCAATCTTTTTTTCTCTTAGGCCTAAAGGGAAAATTAGTAAATTAGTATATAAAAGTCATATTTAGTAAAAAAAAAAATTATACTTTATAAATATTAGTTATAATGTCAATAATGTTATTATTTTAAAATTTTGTATATTCTAATTTTCTTTCTATTTTATTTTTCTTACACATTTTCAATTAATTCTATATTCCATTTTTTTTAAAAAAAAAATTATCTCATATTTATCTTTTCAGATTTTTAATTATCTCTCCCATTAAGTTTTTTCCTCTCTTTCATATTTATCTTTTCTAATTTTTTTCCAACATTCAAGTTGCCGATATTTCTCTGTCGTATATTTTGATTGTTTTTTTTTAATCATAAATTGAACCAACAAGAATCCCTTTGATTAAGGTATCCCTAATCTTTATTCTATTTTTAAATTTCTTTTCTGATTTTGTTTATGTTTAATTCTTAAAATATTGTTGTTTGTATTTTTCAATTTCGGTTTGGATTTACTCTCCAATGGTTGAATCCAAAAGGCTTACTAGAGGTATACATCTTAATCAACCAATTTCTAGTGATTTTCAATCTTTTAATATATTTATTACTCAAGAAATAACGGATAATGTAGAATCCGCTGCTAAAATGAGGGAAGAGAGACGACCAGAATATTTACAGGACCCAATTGGTGTGCAGAACCTTTCTCAAATTCAGTATGGAAATGTAGAATCTTCGTCTACTCGTGGGGTTCTTGAAAAAGACGACGAGGATCGAGTAGTTGTCGAGAATTTTCGATTAGTTTGTTTTGTATTTAAAGTTCTTTCTTAGAATTTGGTATTCCTTCTCAATTTATATTCAAATCAATATGTATGCTATCAATATTTGTATTTATTAAACATTTCATGGAGCATAATTTATGAATCTTGTATTTGTTTAAACTTGTATTCATCCCAAAAGTATGTTAGTTAATTACGTATTTTATTTATAGGAAGAACAATTTCCTATTAGTTTATTTTGTTTTTATTATACTTTTTTCTTCAAATTTTTGTATCATTTCTCGATTTGTATTTGAACAAGTATGCATACTATTAATATGTGTGTTCATTCTAAATCTCATGTTGCATAGTTTATAAATCTTTATTTGTTTCTAATTTATATGCATCTCAAAGGTAAGTCGTTAGTTATGTATTTTATTGAAGAATATGATTGCAATATATTTCATTCTCACTTTTCCATCATATTATTTTTATATTTTATACATCATTATACAAAATACAATATAAGAATTAAAACGAATACAAATACAAATAATATACATGTTGGAATGAATACGACTTACGAAAAGAAACAAGATTTTGAAGAGAAAAATAAATACACGGTGAAAAATATATACAAATACAAATATATTTCTTAAATAACTACATATTTATTTGACATACATATTGCAGTGAGTACAAACTAATAAAGAAATACAAGTTTCATTATACAAAATACAACATGATAACTAGAATGAATACAAATACAAATGGTACACATTTTGGAATAAATACGATTTAAGCAAGGATACAATTTTTTTAAAAATTAAACAAAAACACTATGAGAAAAATATGCCAAATAACAGATAAAACTATAGGTGTTCAAATTTCTAAATTAAAAAAGTTTAAATTTAATCAATAAAACTATATCGTATTATCATAAAGTTTCATAACATTAATTTAGTAAAAAATGGATATTAAATTTTTTGATTCCGTGATTTTCATAACAATAATTAGAAAAAATCGGATATTGAAAATTTTATATATGTGGTACTTCTTTGATTCCGTGATTTTCATAACAATAATTAGTGAAAATTAAATATTTATTTTGGTAAATAAAAGTATTTAGAAACAAAAAAAGATAAAGAAAAATTGGATAGTTTTAGAACAATGGTGAAAGACATGATTCTTAAAACATGGTGAAAGAAGACGAAAGAGATGAAAGTTGATGTATTTTGAAAAATTGTAACTGATGAGACTTTTAAGTATTTATTCTTTTTTAAATTAATTCTCTCCTCTAAATTTCTTCAGTTATATAAAAATTATATTCTTTAAACAAAAATATAAATAAAATATATAATAAATTAAAATTTTAATAATTTTACTAAATATTAAAAGTGTTATCAATAAATGCTCTTAAATATTAAAATATTAACATTTTAAAAATTTTATCAAATTTAAATCATAAAATATGTTTAGCATCTAGCCAGCTGTCACTATTATTCTAAAAGTGAATTTAATAGGAAAAATTAGATAAAATATCTATTGATTAAGAAAAAATATTCTATTCCCTTTCTCTCTCCCATGTGACTTTGTGCCATCTTTGTTAAATTTCTTGTCTCCACTTTTTTCTTTTCTTTCTTTCTCATTTTTTGCATGTTTTTTCAGTGGAATACTTTTAACTTATTTTTGAAATTTTATTTTATTTCCAACTTCATTTTTAATGTATTAATTAAACATAAAATATTGGCTAGACAAATAAATGAAATTATTTACCTTTTAAAGCACATAAAAAATTCTTCTGATATTAATATTCAATATTTTTATTGTTAACAAATTTTTCCCTATGTATCTTCTTTGTCTTGTCTTCAATCCCGTTTTTTCTTTCATCTATTTCACTAATTCATTTTTTTTTCTTCATTTACCTCTTTTTTCTTTTTCAAATTTAGTCCTCTCTATGCTAAAGATAATGTTTCTTTTAGTTTTAATTTATATAAATTCATTTTATCTATATAAAGGATAATATCAATTATATTCTATGTTATAAATAACTATATAAAATATTAAGGCAAGTTAAAGGAATTGTCGTATACTTGTACCTTTTAACTCCTAACTAACTCGTCTGTCATCTTCCTTTTTCCACTTTATCCCTTGTTATAATTTTACTCCAATCAATCGCCATATCTTCAGGATCCCCTTCCTCATAATTAAAGTTAGGAAAAATTACGCAATAAATTAAACTTATACTATTTAATTAATTATTATAGCTATAATTTATTTTAATTATCACTCGCAATTAATATTATACATTAATTATGTGGGCTGACTTCGAGTTTGTATAATTAGTCACGCTTGTATATATATAATTTGTCAGGATATACAAATACATATATATAATATACAATTATTTAACCTATATACATATACAATTCACCTCTCTCCTACTCTCTTTCCTCTCTCTTTCGCCTCTTCTCCTCCCTCTCCTGATCTCGCTTGTCATATATACAAATGTATATGTATAATATACAATTATATACATATACAATTTACATCTCTCACACTCTCTGCCCTCTCTCACTTGCCTCTCTCCTCCATCTCTCGATCTTGCTCGCCTCTCTTCTCCCTTTCTCAATCTCTCTTGCCATATATACAAATATACAATTATCTAACCAATAAGATATACAATTTACCTTTCTCCCACTCTTTTTCCCCTCTCTCTCACCTCACTTTCTCTCCTAGTCTCGCTCACCTCTCTCCTCCATATAACATGTAGCTACAAATTATAATTATTAAAGTATATCTACAAAGAATAATTAATTATTTTAAACTGACTATAGGTGAAAGTTTCCTATTAAAATAGTAACCACCTATAGTGTGATGGGTGGTGGATATAGGGTTAGAAAATAATTTTTTCTCCATATAATTGATTTATGCTTATCATACTTCATGCGAAAAGCCTTTAATGAAATCTACGGTTTTATATATATATATATATATATATATATATATATATATATATATATATATATATATATATATATATATTTTTTTTTTTATTTTTTTGAGTGAAAGTACATGATAGACTAGTTAAAATTTTAATTTTAAGGCGAAAGGAATTTAGCTTTGTTAAAGAATAAACCCCAGACATTCAAATTATATGAATTTCGTTTTAAGGTGAATATACTAATTATTACAATAAAATAAACGTGCAAACACATGTGTCGGCAAACATAGATAATTATATAATAACGTGAAGCAAATGATGAATGTACTCATTCAAAAAGACAAAAAATCACATATAAAATATTAAAGAATAATTTTGCAAATCAAGAAAACTCTTAACTTATTGTTTTTAATATTTATTTTGTCACGTTCCAGCCTTTTGATTCTTGCTAAAAGCAACTGTTACAAAATATACATAAATCTAAAAATAGTGAGAACAAATACTCCTAAATAGTAAGCCGATTGATACACGTGTATTGCGTGTATGGTCCTACATATGACATTGAAAAATATAAATATTAATAGACGAAAAATAGCCGAAATCGCTGAAGAAAATTGGTGGATGTACTCAGCGCCTCTCCATGAGCCAGAAATTTTATAAAGACATCAAATACGTGAATATTATTTCATTCTAAGCATCTAATATTATTGAATTCAGTGCATGTATATAATTTTTAAGTGATGTCACCTTTTAATATCCACGAACCTTTATAAATTCATTCTTAATTGGACTAAAAATAATTTATTATATTAATAGTGTGCAAAATATGTTAGTTAATCATTTTGTATATCAATTTACTCATGTGTACAATATATTTCTTTTAATAAAAATGTTCAATTGACCACCGTAACAACAATGTAGCTACGTCACTGCCATCCACCTCCTCACCCCCTCCCCCACACACTTTGATAATAATACTAATATGAATAATTGTATTTTGCAAAACTTTTAAAAATTTAAGTGGACACATGAGTGTTAGTGATCGGCAGAGGAGTTCACATTTTGGGTAGTAATCGATCCAAATCGATTTAGGGTGTGTTTGGTACGAAGGAAAATGTTTTTTCATGAAAATTTTTTTCTTAGAAAATGTTTTTCTGGAAAATAAATAGATTTTAGACTTATTTTCTCATGTTTAGTTAGTGAATAGAAAATAATTTTCCGGAAATGATTTTTAGTCTTTGATTTATGAAAGAAAAATGTTTTTGAGAGACATCTTTTATTTTTACTAGAGTAGAAAATAATTTATGAAATTGAAAATATTTTTTAAAAATAATTTTTATTTGGGGTAGGGTCGGGGAGGGGGTAGGAATGAAAAATAAAAATTTAAACTTTATAGTATTTTGAAAAAACAAAATAATTTTTTCGGAGGTTGGGGTTGGTAGGGGCTGCCGGGGGGGTGGGCGGAGGGGGAGGGAGTAGGAGTTTAAAAATAAAAATTTGTAGTTGAAAAATATTTTTAAAAAGCAAAATTATTTTTTTGGGGAGGGGATAGGGTTGAGGAGGGCTGGCGGGGTGGGTGGGTGGGGGGTCAGGGATCGGGTAAAAAAAATAAAATTTTAAAATTATTTTTTTAAATTGTCGTTTTTCCCCAAAAAAAATGTAATTTGAAATTGGAGGAAAGTTTTAGAAAATATTTTCCTTAATTTTCGAAGGGAAGTCATTTTTCTTAATTTTGAAGAAAATAAGTTGATTTGGAAAACATTATTTTTCAAAACTTTTGTCCAACCAAACATGAGAAAATTGAAAAATATTTTCCTTAATACCAAACATTATTACGGAGTATTTTTATTTATGAAAAAAGTAAGCAAAATAAGCCATACACTCATTAAAGAGAGTTAGGTATGATGCATCTTTTATTTGTGTAGCAATATAAATATCTTATGCATTATTCAGAAAGATTATGATGTCTTATACATTATATTAGCTAACAATATAACAGAAAGTTAAACATAATTGATATTTTAATATAAAAATTATAAGATCTAATTTTTTTTTATTTTTTATATATAATTAATTAACAAATAGTCGATTCTTTTTTAAAAATTATTAAAAAAATTAGCAGAATCAAATCAAATCAAAACAAAATTGATATAAACAAACCAATAAATAAATGTTATATCTAATTCTAAATTTTAATAATCAGTAATAGGATCCAGCGTGAGCATTCTTAATTACATCCATTATTTTTCTTTTAAGTCTAATTAGTCTCATTTATCACGTGGTTTAGTTAGAACATGCTTTCTCTATCCCCTAATAGTTCATTATTTTCCTTTTTAGGCATATTAGAAAATTATAAATAAGAAAATTGTTTATTAATTCACTTGCTTAAAAAAACTTTTAGAATATCATCTTACAATTAATTTGATTATTTTATTAAATTGCAAAAATAATATAATTTTTTTTAAATAATACTTTTTTCATCTAATAAGATAAATAATTAAAATATAAAATAATAATTTTAGAAAAGTAATCAAAACCGATAAATGACTACTTGTTTGTTTGGTTGTATGCGTGTTTGTGGCTTGTGGGGACGCCACATTTTGTACATGGTCATTTTACACCTCCTTTTTGAAGTGTGCATTTCGTGTTCAAAGCTCAACTGATTTAAAACGTGGATTTATATATTTTTTTAAATACACCCACCCAGCTGTCCCCACTACCAAAAATATCATCTTGTATATATTCATTCTAGTTTCCCTTTCTTCTTTCATTAATTTCTCTCTTATCTCAACTTCTAAATAAAAATTTTCTACTATCACTAAAGAAAAAAAAAAAGAACTTTGTTTAATTTGTTGATTAGTCTTTTCTCTCAATTAATTGAAGAAAATGAGAAGAAATTGTAATTTGGAGCTCACTCTTATGCCTCCTTCTATTTCAGATAACTTTTCTTCTAAGAATTGCAATACGTAAGTCATTCATTCTCCCTCTTTTAATTTAATACTTGTTGTAATAAGTAATATTCATTAGGTATTGATTATATATTTGTTTTTATTTACTATTAGGGAGGATCAACAATTGGTGAATAAGCAATCGCAACAGCTAACCATATTTTACCATGGAAAATTTGTGGTTTCCGATGCTACTGAGCTTCAGGTACGTCAATTAATTAAGCTTCTAAAATTCTAATTACAAGGAATTATGAATTTATTTTCTTATATGAGTTTATTTTGTTATGCAGGCTAAAGCTATAATATATCTTGCAAGTAGAGGAATGGAGATGAAAACAAACAAGATGTCTGAGCCTTCATCACCATTATTACAACCTCAAACTGTGAAGAAATCTCTACAAGGATTTCTACAAAAACGAAAAAAAAGAGTTCAAGCAACTTCGCCATATCACAAATAGCACTTCGCCTTAGTTTTAGTTCCATTTGTTCATACATTTTTATTTTTGGTGTTACTAAATATCATAGAAGTGATATTAGCAAGTGTATCACTTATTTTACTGATTTGTCAATACAAAAATCTCTCATTTTATCTCATTAACTTAGATTTTTCCTCTCAAAGATCTTTTCCGAAAGTATATGTTATACTACCTCATTTTATTTGATTTAGTTTTACTCGATATGAAATTTTAAAAAGAAAGAAAGACTTTTAAAATATATCATCCAAAATAAATGAGAAACATTTAAATATCTATAAATCATTTTATTAAAGGTAAAATAAATATTTTATAATTAAATTGTTATTTAATATTAAAATCTATACTTCTTTTTTAAAACCGATTAACAAGAAAAATAAATCACATAAATTAGGACATATGAAATATTGCATTACATCTTGTGGTCAAAACGACGGTCTTTGCAAACTTTTGATCAAAACTAAAAAAAAGTATGAGCCAAACATGATATGAAATATATATTGTTCAGATCGAAATTAATAGTCTATTAGGATTTAAATTAAAGATTTCAACAATCAAATTGGGATACAGATAAACTCCACAACATGATTACCAATTGGCTGTGCCAACACATCACTACTCACTGGTATGAAGATGGGAGCATATGTATCCGATAAGAACTTTGTGATTCATCACCATATTAAATTTTGATGTAAAAATTAAATTAAATACGTTAAATAAGTCTTAATTTTGTTTTTAATAATAATGACTTAACCAACAAATATTAAGGGAAAATGCACAAGTACCTTTTCAAGCTATCTCTGAAATATCAGAGAAACACTTATAATATACTAATGTCTTATTACCCCTGAACTTATTTTATAAGTAATTTTCTATCTTTTTTCGACCTATGTCACACTATCTTTAAAAAAAAGTCAACCAGCCTTGGACCCACAAGATAGTGCCACGTAGACCGATAAGGTATTTAAAATTATTAATAAAATAAGTTCAGAGGATAATAGAATCTTAACATAATATAAATGTGTCTCTGAAATTTCGAACATAAATTGTAGAGATACTTGTGTATTTAGAAAAAGTGGACTTGATTAGAGTAATAAAAAACTTTAGTGTAGATTAATATTTCAAATATTTTGAAAAAAATTCTTTCTTTTTTTTGAAATTCAATTTTTAAACTTCCCTCCATCATCTTTCCAATCTCTCTCTCTTTTTTAAATATATTTCTCCCTTTTTTTTCTCTTTTCAGACTTCGTCCCTATTTTTTCCTTTCTTTCTTTCTCTATTCCTCCATGTGCTTCTTCTTCTTCTTCTCTTCTTTTTCTTTATCGTCTTTATTGTGTTATTATTGTCATTGGTGTTTATCGTTTTTTCTTTTTTCTCTTTTGACCCTACTTGACAAACCATTTTGGTTTGATTTTAAAAATTTTAAAGTCATTAAAAAATTTATAAAATCAAGCAATTGTTCAAATAATTGTTGAAGCTAGTGCTAAGTTGTAGCAAATGTCTTACATGATTATTCTGTTGCAACAAATCCCTTATTATATGCATGTCTTTTATGTTATAACTGATGCTTTATATGTTGCAACAAATAAGTCACATATTGCAACATATAAAAACATATGTTGCAACACATAAGACATTAGTTGAAACATATGATCATTTTATTGTAATAGATATATCATTTGCTGCAGAGGTAAGTCATATGTTGCAACAGATACTACATCTTTGCAGCGAATAAGTCATTTGTTGCAACATATGACTATTTTATTGCAATAGATAAGTCATCTGTTACAACAAGGACATATCCATTATAAGTCATCTGTTGCAAGAAAATCAATATATGTTGCAATATTTACTCATTTTTTTAATAAGTTGCAACATTTGTTGGAACCTTCAAATATGACAGGTTTTTCTCTCTTTTTTTTTTCTTTTCATATATTGGGTTCCCTTCCTTTTTAATTAAAATTGGGGTTAATCTTTTACTTTTTTACCCCTCATTGAATATAATGGACGAAAATGACATTTTAAAAACTTAAGGGCAACTCCCAACATTTTTAACAAATCATTAATCCTTAATTACATAATTGTCATCTACACTCAATTAAAATAGCATGAGTCGCTACCATTTAGTTTTCAAACCTTATTGCCACCTTTAATAAAAAACCCCTACTTTGATGGTGTTTTGCAATTATATCTTGTAATAGTTGAATTGTTAGAATAGCTAGTGAAGTAGATTGTTTTTTTCATTAAGATTCAACTAATTTGGTGGGAGATTCAGTATCAATATTTTCTTTAGTGTTAGTTTGTGACTTAACTCTCTAGGGCAATAAACATCTAATTTGTTCATCAGTTGACAATTTGAAGATATTTACCTTCATAAATATCTTTAATGCCCTAATGGTTTATTTCATTACAGAACCTTTGTCGACATTGATTACATCAGTTATCATGGCGTTGACCTTGTTGAGGTAAATGAATCTGTTATGTCTTCAAATATTCATAATTGAAGCCAGTGTGAGAGACTACATCTGATGGAAAGAAATGTATACAATTTTGCCTCAGAATTTATAGTTGTAGTATGAGATTTTCCCGAAAGAGATGAAGATTTCTGATTTATTCATATTGCTTGCCTTGATTATTGCCTTGCATGAAGTATTGATAATTTTTTGTTCATTACAATAGTTGAATTCGTACTTCATAGATATGCAGGAAGAAAAGATGAAAAGGGAAATTGATCCCACTATATATACGTCTCATATTTGTTCGTAACAAATTTTTATAGAGCTGAAAATCAATTAAAATCAAAATAAATAAAAGGAAAAATAAATTTATTCATGAATCTTTGTGCATAAAATTTCGTTATTTTCTTAATTCTTCTCTCCTAATATTATTTGTGATTCGAAGGCTAGCAATAGTGTATTTCTCGAATATAGAGTGATGTAGAACTCCTTGAGATTTGTTTGATATATGAAAACATTGGGAGCAATTCGCCGATTTAAATGGATATCCAAAAAACAAACACTTTTAACCACTCCTTCGAAAAACTATGTAGTTGATGTTTTATCTTTTTCCAATGCTTGCAGAATATCCTCAAAACATCATGTAAACCTTCTATTTTTAGTTGTACGAGAGAGATCATCCAAATAGGGATAAACTCTTTTGTCTTCTTTAATTGGTTCATGTAGGATATTAAACTTATCACAAACACTATAAGGTTGATTTTTGATTGGTTGTTGAGCTTCAACCAGGATTGTCACATTATTTGAACATTGACATCCTCTTGTTAGTCTTGAACATGAATGCATGCCAAGTCATATTGAGACGTAGTATGAGCTTGGGCCTCCAGATGAAATGAACCTTATATAATCCAACTTTTGTATGATTTGAATCTAACAAAATGTATGTGTCTACAATGACATATAAAAATATCGAAGAATATAGTTAGATAAATAACATATATATTATTAAAATACTAACAAATGTGCAACCTAATATTAGTAGAAACTAGGGGCTTTGAATTAAAGGTGACATTAAGGTGTCAAAATAAAGGGTGATAACATAAGTCTTAATAATTGAGTTTAGGTGACAATTATGTGATTAATGATTAAGGATTATGGAGTTGCCATCAAATTTATAAGTTGATATTTTGCTCCATTAAATTAAATGACGGGTAAAAGGATAAATGACTAAAACCTAATTTAACTAATTTTGTTGGGAACCAAAACTGGAGGGAAGCCACCAACGGGCTGTACCAAAGGGAATATAAAAGATTTTTCCCCTGCCTCTTGCTGTATTCCTCCTCCTCTTCTTCTGCTTCGTTCTTGCTTGCTTGCTTGCCTTTCTTCCCATTCTCTTAAACTTTTTCTTCTTCTTCTTTTCGTACATTGTTGGTCTTGGCTTCTAGTCCCTGAGCTTTCTTTCTCTTAATTTAGATTTAGGTAATCTAATTAGTGGACCAGATTTCGTTCTGTATCAATTGAAATTACTTCATAAGTGATTGTGGTCACACACTATTGTTTTGGTAATTAAATTAATAGTTCTTTGACATCATTCATCATCATCTGGGTACCTGCAATTTTTTCAATAATTTGCATTCACATTTCCAACAGATGACTATATATGTTGAAACAAAAAGGTTATTTCAATCACAACAGAATAGACATATGTTGCAATATATAACTTACGAAAGCTGCAACATATAACTTACATAAGATGCAAAATATGACTTTCATGTCACAACAGAATAGTCATATATTGTAACATATGACTTATATATTTTGTCACAACATGTGATTTATGTTTCACAACAGAATAGTTATATGTAACAACATATGACTTACATTTCACAATAAAATTGTTATATATTGCGACATATACCTTATATATGTTGCCATATGTGATTCATTTGTCACAACATAACAGTTATATAAAACAACATAGGACTTACATCTCGCCACAAAATAACCATATCCAAGCACCCTCTATTGAATGATCAGGGTGTGGGTAAGGCGTAGACTGGTTAGTTTAGACGAGTGGATGTTCGAGAGGAACCCATTTGATATGGGGTAAGTTGCGCGAGAGGGAACTTACTTTCGCATAAAGCTTAGCCTAGTCACCATTGTCTTGTGAATTTTCATATCAAATCCATGTGCCAATTGGTTTGTGTCAACATATATTGTGGTCACACCCCTAAGAACTCTCTACCTACTTGTTTTCTCCTTTATTTTTGCTATTCTACTACTTGTGACAAAACTCCTTTCGTGATATTTGACACTTTGGTGTCAAAAATTAAAATTGTTCTGTCTTAATACTCAAAAATATATTGAACTATCACTATTTAAAACAGAATTCTAAGTAGCTACTACTTTCACTACCACTTCCTTGGGACACGACCCCAATTCTTGGTTGGGTTACTAGCTTTTATTCATAAAGGCTTAAATTATAGATTAGTGTCGTTGATCACGAAATATAAAATATACACATATTGAAGCATCAATATGGCGCGTTGCCAGGGAGTGGTGTCACGTGAAAATGTAGTTACTTATGATTTTTCGTTCTTTGTGGTGTTGTTTCCAATAACTTTACTTTTAGTTGTGTTTCTTTTTAATTTTCCATTTTTAGGTACCTATGTTAGAACAATGTAGTGGCAAGTTATCTGAATAAAACCAAGAAGTCAAGGACGACTTCTTGCTAACTGCATTAGTAACCCAACTGTATGATTTAACCACTCAGATAACTAAGGTGGAAGCTCAATGTAGGTTAACCACAAGGTGTTCACCTTCTCTTGAGAACGCAAGTGTTGTTAACAACGAAGCAGAACGTGTTGACAACCACTGCTGATCATTATTCAAAAGCTCCATACACAAGATAATATCATCGAATGGATGCAGGAGGATGTCGAGGTGTTAAAATAGATGGTTGGATCACACTCCAGAACCATCCATTTGATTGACACACTTATTGGGAGCGTGTTGTCTCATTCTAACCCAACAACAATAAGAAAGATCCCTTGTGGATCAACGAGGACTCTTGGATCATGAATGAGGTGCGCGTTGTGCCACAACGTTAAATAAGACGCTTTTTAGGAGGCAACCCAAGATCTTAAATGTTAGGATTTCATTTTTATAAATAATGGTGTGTGGTTAATGCAGGTTAAAGTGAGGAAAATGTTTGAATTTTTTTTGATGTTGGCAAATAGATGTCCCATTTTGTGTATCACCAAGCCGCTGATTGGATCCTCACGAGAATAATGGTTTCACAGAAAAGACGGGATATACAGCTAATCGGCAATTCACCGAGTGGAATTGACAATTATGACTAACAACACCGAGTGAAATTGACAATTATGACTAACAACACCGACGGTATATACAACCAATCGTTAAACAAATGCATTTCTCCGTTTCTTGTCACTTTCAAACCTCATAACTTTGCACCAAGGTATTAATTTAAACTCTCTCACTTTACACTTTTGTTTATAGTCTCGGATTCAAATTGTCGCTTGGCGTTGCAATAGTGTTTTCTTCAAAAGGGGCAAAAAATGTCTAGTTTTTGAAAATCCTGAGTTCATCTATGAAGAATCTACTCTCATTTGCAGTTGCTATATCTACTGATGCATGCTAGAGCCCTTTGTTTACAATAACTTGTTTGAATGTTTGTCCTAATTTGCAAAGTGACGCCTATTTGGTTATTAGTCGGAACAATATGTATTGATTCTGGCCTAATAAATGTTCACCATATGGGGGTATTGTGCGTCTAGGTTGAATTTTTTTTGTGCATCGTTTGATTTTACTTTTGGGAAGTGAAAGGACAACATTGAGAAGAGCATTTTAGTTCTAGGACGACAGGTCATTCAGCGAACTGGGTCAAGTCTGAAAAACTTCTCGGGGGTTCGCTCTGTAACCTCTGGTCACCTATAATCCCAGAATCTAAGTGTTGAAGGTGTTGTAATGTTCGGCGAGCATAATTATGAATGCTGAATGTGATGAGCGATAAATCGATAGTAATGTTGATCACCTTTTACTTACCTCAGCTAATTTTCTTGCACTGTGAATTTTGGGGAACATCATCATACTCACCTAAAATGGTTTGCGTTCCGCTAAATGGAACATCTTTTAGCCGACCCACCGTAAATATTTAGCTAGATTTTTTGGCGAGCTTACTCTTGTTTGCCAAAGATGCTAGGCGATTCGATGATTAAACCGTAAAACCTGTCTGTGATTCGATCCTCCCCACTAATTAACCTCTCAATCATTTTTGCAGATATGGCTGCACAAACAACCTTAAGAAAGAAAAAGGGAATCATGATTAGTGAGAATGCACCCTCACAAAGGGGGAAGGTTATGGACCATTCTAAGGGCAAAGGTAAGGGAAAAGTTCTCGAATTATCAGATGCAAGTGATGACAACACGAACCTTAACGATTTTGACCCCATCCATTATACCACAAATTTTGAGGAGGAAGAGTAGGTAGAAGCACAGAGAATAGAGAGACAAACAAAAAGGCTGAATGACCCAGCTAGGATCAGGAGCCCAGAACACATAGTCTTGACTTCTCCAAAAACAGAACAAACAATGAAACTGTCACTACCGGGGGGAGGACTCTCACGCAAGTCAACAAATAGATCTATGTCTGAGGGGTTGAGGATGATTATTGAGGAAAAGAAGCTGTCAATAGATGGAGTCATCGATAGATATCCAACAGTAATAGAGTTCTTGAAGTACCATAAGTTTAAGATATTCACCTAGACATGCAACCCCTAAATCCCAAGCTTGGTAAGAGATGTCTAGGATGCATACATTGCTATAGTCCCTCAACGGAAGAGAATGGTATCTTCTTTCAAACCAGTGGATTATGTGAATGTTCGGGGAAGAAAGGTAGCTTGTTATAGTGAGGCCATAAACGCAGCCCTGGGATTTTTCATAGTCATTTGTGATCGCTGTAAGAGCTTTACAGGAATAAGAAGTTGGATGAGATGAATAAATTATTAGCTCCACTAAATGCAAATCAAGAGGCACCAGATTAGCTAATAAAGGGGTTCAGATTGAGAAAAAATAATTGAAGTTAGCCGCAAAATATTGGTTTGGATTCATTAATAGCACAATTATGCCTTCCCAGAACGAATCATTTTTGTGAAATGCTAAAGCTACTCTCCTTGGATGCATAATGATGCATGAGAGGAAAAACCTAGGAACCGTTATCGATTCAAAAATCAACATGCAGGCAAACAAAGTAGAACATCTCCTCCCATTTCAATATTGATCACTGAGTTTTGCTGAAGACCCAAAGTGCCTATGAATGCTAGGAAAGACATTGAAGTATCTCCCTCAGCCTCCACAAATATGGAATATAGAAGCTGCATATCTCAAAGACCAAGCTGAGAAAAAGTAAAAGAAAGCCCAAGCCACTGAAGCTATACCTATGGGAGCATCAGAACACACCCCAATTTTAGAGTCTCCAGGTATAAGTAGCTCTAATGTTGTTTCTTGTGCTAACTCATCAGGTGTTTTCATTGTGGAAAAATTGACTAGGCTTATTGCATCTAACACCGCGATCACTACAATTTTGTTGATTCTAATGGGGCAACATGCACAGTCAGCGGAAATCCCAAGCTGCAAGGCTAGAAACAACCATTCCAAAAATTATTCAAATTGCACTGAGTGATGCTGTAGCAACACTAATTTCAACAATTGTAAATATACAAGAAAGGATAATAATGTGTGAACAAGACCAAGAAGCCCCAGTGGAGGTTGCAGCACTACGAGCAAAAATTACAAAGCTTAAAGATGAAGTGTGCTCTTTGAAGTCCAAACATATGTCCAGGTATTTTGGCATGGTGAAAATCGAAGAAATATCTGGCATGCCCCAATCCACTTACCGAGAAGACAAGGCAGTTGATCAGGAATCAGAAGTGGAGACAGATGAGCTGAAGTAGCTGCAGGGAAAGTTTGGGAAGAAGAGGATGCAACTCTTCAAACTCCTAAGGAAACCGCACGACCCGTTAGAGCTAATGGAGCTGGACCATTGGTGGCAACTTGAGCTTTAAGGAGTAAACAGGACTCCCCTCTGCCCTTTCCTTTATGTTACATGCAATGCATTTTTGAACATTTGTAGTGGGGTGAAACAACTACTTTGATTTGCTTGTTTTGACTATTTTGTTGATTTGGAATGCATATTTTATGTGTTTTGATATATGTTTTGGTTTTCTTTCTAAATTTTGTTTTAAAATTGCTTTTGCAAATATTTGAGATTATCTCTTTTGGGTCCTATTTTTAATAGTTTTGACCCTTCCGAAAAATTTTCACTTTTGAAATTTTTGCCACCTCTTGTGTTGAAAGTGATTGTTCCTGTACAAATTTAAGTCTTGATTTTGATCAATACCGATGACTTGAACAGTGCTCTCAATAGAACAAACATGAATGTGAGACTACAACGAGATAATGAAGTTACATTGGCAATATATGATTCTTTACATCTCGTTGTGATTAGCCAATTATCGAATTGATACTTTTGCAATGATCATTGCACACTAGCGACATTGTCTTGTCTTCTTTGACTTAAATGTCACTGCCTTGTGTGATGAGATTACTCTGAACCTTACATGAGTAAACCAGGAATTTGCTCGGTTAGTCTAATTGATTTAGAAAGGTATCCTCTTGACACGACCTTAGGCAATTCTTAAGAGTGTAAGCCAACTTTGACATATACCTCTTTTGTGACCTACCATGAGTGTGTGAAACTCTTTTGAACACCCTTTGAACCTTAAATATTCCTTGGAAAAACCTTGATGAAATCTAAACCTAACGTTATCCTCTACCTATAATCCTTTTTGAGATGGGATATAATTATACAGCCAACATAGGCCAAAAGCCTAAGTTGGGGGTGTGGTGAAAAGGAAAAGAAGAAGTTAAAAAGTGCAAGACAAGTCTCGCAAACCCATGCATACAAATAAAAAAGAGAAAAAGAAAGAGAAAATAAAAAAAAAAAGAAAAAGAAAAAGAAAAGAAAAGTCATGAAATAAAAGCACCAAATGAAAAGAAATCGGGTTTTAAAGCAGTCCATGGAGGGAATTAAAAGGTGACCTAGAATCACTTGATCAAGAATTAAGAAAGGACGATAGGGGATATATTAAGAAAAAATCACATCTCATTGGAGAAAAAGTCATTGAGCCCAAATGACCATACCTTTGAACTCAGCCTGGTTACAAGCCTTAGAAAAGTCTTTTTGATCTTGAGTGAAGCGAACGAAGGTCAATTTAGAAAATAAGTGAAAACCTATGAGTGAAAACATGCATTGTGTTCCTCTTTGTGAGTGTGAGAATTGCAGTAGATACCTGACCCTAAGTTGATAAATCTACGTGTGTGAAAATGGAATCATTCTTTGAGTGAGGGAATATATATACTTTTGTTGAGCTTGAACTTGCATTAGTAACAAGTATTGCGAGCACAAGAATCTTTGGTAGTGGTGTGTCACAACTTGAATCTTTGAGTATACAATTGAGCTATGCATAAGTAGTTTGAGTCTTTATGTGTATATTCATGATTGAGTCTTGTGTAGCGCTCTTTGAGACATCCTATTTGAACTGTTGAACTTAAGTTTTACTCGAGGACAAACAAGACTTTAAGTTGAGGGTTTTGATGATTCCTCAAATTGGATACATGTATGGACTTATTTTAATGCAAATAGTGTCCTCGATTGTGTATTTTATCTTAATATATTATAAAATTTCTAATTTTTAGGTATTTGGGAATTTGGTAGGAGCATGGACACTTAGGCGCAAAACGGAGGAAAAATGGAAGAAAAGAGCTTAAGATTCAAAGTGTGCATCGCCAAGTGTATAGCAATTTTACACCTTCTGTTACAATAAGTGAGCCTTGAAGGAAGTGGATCAAAAGCCTATGAAAAGAAAAAGTCAATGCTTTGTCTAATAGTTCTGTGAAGCAGAGTTATTATGCCCAACGATACATCATGCATGAATATTAAGACATGTCACAAACGACAACGAACCAGAGAAAGGATGAGTTGCCGAATCACTCGGCGAGTTACAACTAAAGACGCCGAATGGATCCGCCAGCACTAAATATGAAGTCTATAAATACTGTTCACTCTTTTATTATTTAGAAGAGAGGATTTTTGGAGAGAATTTTAAGAGAGTGAAACAATACACTCTTAATATTTTATTTTTGAAACATTTTTCTTAAGTTTTCTCTCAAGCTTGGAGAGGGTTTTGAGGAACTTGAGGAAAGAAGTTCTTCTTCCAATCTTAGAAGTGGGTCTTCTCCATTTACCTTCCTTCGCTATTTTTAAGGTTTAATCTATTATACCCACTTGATTTCTTTATCATTTTAAGTATATTTGATTATTGCTAACCCCCATTCTTGGGGTGTGATTAGTAAATATGTGTTGATATTACTGTAGGATCTTGCTTTATGATAGAATTAGATGCATTTTAATGGTGATTTCACCTTAATTGGTTTGTAGTTAAAAATACCAAACCACTCATGTCTTGTCGACTTGCCTGACAGGGAGGTCGTGAAACCAAGACCACTAGACTGATGGCCTAAGAGTGTGTGGACATGAGGTTCAGCCCGAGAGGATGAGCCTTAGTACCATATCCAAGCACCCTCCATTGAATGGTCAGGGTGTGGGTAAGGCGTAGGCTGGTTAGTTTAGACGAGTGGGTGTCTGAGAGGAACCTATTTCAAATGGTGTAAGTTGCCCGAGAGGGAATTTACTTTCACCTAAAGCTTATCCTAGTCACTATTGTCTCGTCCATTTTCATATCAAAAGCACGTACCCATTGGTTTATATCAACATATATTGCAGTTACACCCCAATAACTCTCTCCCATACTTGTTTTCTCCTTTATTTTTGCTATTGTACTACTTGTGACAAATACCCTTTTTTGATATTTGACACTTTGGGGTCACAAATTAAACTTGTTTTGTTTTTAATACTTGAAAATCTCTTGAGATATCACTATTTAGAATGGAATCCTAAGTAGTTACTACTTTCACTACCACTCCCATGGGACATGACCCCAACCCTTTGTTGGGTTACTTTACTAGCTTCGATTCGTAGACTCTCAAACTGTAGATTAGTGTCATTGAAATATAAAAGATACACGTATTGAAGCATCAAATTTGTTCTTTCCTTGGTAAGATTTAAGAACTTTCAAGTTGGTTTGATCTTTTTGATAAAAAGAATTCAAGGTACTTTGGCAATAATGTAGGCAACTTTTGAATCTGACAACACAATTTTCTCTTAGTTCTAGATGATGTTCCAAGGCAGTCCACTAGATATATCAAACCTTTTGATAGTGACAACAATTTTATCCTCATATTCAATAACAACACTGGCATTATCAATGTATATTTTGAAAGACAATTAGTAGTGATATATCGATATTTAAAATGAGTCTGTTGCTTCGACTTATTTCGCAAATAGTATAAAATGACATCCACATACTGCACAAATGCATGAACAAGTGTATTTCTGTATCAATTTATTTATATGTATTCATGCCTTAATCAAAAGATAACAGTGGACATGGATTTACCTCATCAGTCTAACACTTATTGGGTTGAGACATTATGTAGAACCAGTCCTTCTTCTTCAAAAATGTAACTACAAAATGAAATTGTTTGAACTCAAGATCTGATCAACTGGCTAAGTAGTGATCGTTCTTGTCTCTTCTGCAATTGTGTAATCATTATAAATAATTATCTAGTGGACAACAATAAGAAATACTAATAATAGTTGAACAAATATTTTTTTTGCAGGATGCTTGTAAAGATTTTCCTTTATCCATTGCGAGAAGAATGACATTAGTTCAGTTGGACCCTTGCCGTCAATGTTAAACCTTCAAATGGATATTGTTGCTTCACATCACGACTTTAACTTTCTTCTCTTTCTTTTTCTCTTTCTCTTTCACTTTCTTTTTCACTTTCTCCTTCTCCTTCTCTTGTTTCTTCTCCTTCTTCTCCTCCTACTCCTAGTCCTCCTCCTCCTTCTTCTTCTCATTCTCCTTATCCTTCCCTTTTGAGTTTGAGTATAATACTAGAGCAGTAGTCGTATATTTTTTTTCTTTCACTAATTATATATAGTGATTGAGAAATAGATTTTTTCAACCTCCACACTTCAAAAGCTTTAAAATCTTCTTGAATGTATGAACATCAATATTATAAGTCTATGCCTTAAAATATCAATGAGTTCTTTAGCACGATAAATAAAATATCAGGATGCTGCTCACATTCTTCGCATAGACAGAAAGAACATTTGATGTTAGAAGAGGAAGCAACACCAATAAAAGATTGAGTTATAGTTATGGAAGGAGCTTCTTGTATCATTTGATCTACAAGGTAAATAAAAAAAATTAAGAATTTACATTTGATTATAAAATAATAATAGGGTAGCAATTTATACTTATGTTGACACGTATGGATATTCTATTGCCACATATGTATCATCTGTTGCAATAATGAATCAATAGTTACTAAAAATGACCATTTTGTTGCCCCAACATAGGTGATATGTTCCAACTTATGACAACTCTGTTGGAATACATATCAACATATCACTAAATAACAACATACAACACATCTTTTAACTAATGAAATATATGTTGGACAATTGAACAATACAATATTTCTAAAATCATATGAACAAAATGGACAAATAATGAACAACAAAAGCAACAAAAAAAGAAATTTTTACTCAATATTAACAATATATATATACATTTGCTCAAAATTAGGGCTTTTTGGGTTTATTTATTTTCTTTCAAAAACAATAAATAATAGGTACCATTACACCATTATTTAATTTTCACATCTATAGAATGATTTATTGTTCATTTACCCAAGAATTTTTTTACTATTATTCGAAAATAGTAAATCTTTCAAAAAGAAATGAGTTATCCATTTTAAGTTGAACACAATCCGGGTTAAAAAAGAGGAGAGAGTCACGATCAGAGATGAGGAGAAAGGTAAGATAATGGGGGAGAATATTTGTTTTGATAGTCGATTTTTCTAAGGAAGAAGAAAAGAAGCGAGACTGTTAGGACAAGAAGAAGGAACATTTTATTTTCTTTTAAAATGGTTTGGATAGAATTATAAAATTTGAAATTGAAGTGTTCTTTTTGCATTTTTATAAAAGATTAGAAAATATTGAAAATGTTATTTTGGTCCCAAATTTACTTAATTATATTTGAAAGTGGATTTGACCTTTGTTGGTCAAAGTGTCACCAAAAAGCAAAGTAGAATTAATTGACATCTTTTATTTAATTGTCTCTAGAAACTAAATGTTTAGAATTGAAAACTTTGACTACTCTATTTTGATTGAAATGTATTTTAAATGCAGTTGATTAACAAAAGAAATTACTTGTGTTTTCTTTTGAATATACATTTCTATATGTATTATGTGTTGTATGATGTGTTATTAGTATGATATGATTGAGAGTTTGAGATCTTTTATTTGAATTGTCAAAATTATAATACTATGTTATATGAGTGTATATTAATCGAAGTAGAATAATTATGGTTACAAATTTATCATACCATAGAATATCGAAATCAAACTTATAAAAATATTGAACAATACCGAATTAAATTTAATATCATTATAATATAATCAAAAAAGGGTCTAAAATACCCTTCAACTATGCAAATTGGTACAAAACTACCATTTTTCTACCTTTCGGGCCTAAAAATACCCTTGATGTCAACTTTTGGGCTCTATTTTACCCTTATCTTTAACAACCTGAATTCATTAATGACGTGTCACTATCTTATTAGCTATCCTAAAAGTTAATTACACTAATTGAAATAAGGGAAAATTACGCATCAAGCAAACTTATACTATTTAATTACTCATCATAGCTATAGTTTGCTATGATTACCACTCACGATTAACATTATACATTAATTACGTGGGCGAACTTCAAATTTGTATAATTAGTCATGCTTGTATATGTATAATTCACTAGAATATACAAATACATATGTATAATATACAACTATTTAACCTATATACACATACGATTCACCTCTTCCCACTCTCTGCCCTCTCTCGCTCGCTTGTCTCTTTCCTCTCCCAATCTCGCTTGCCTCTCTCCTACCTCTCTTATTCTCGCTTTTCCTATATACAAATGTATATGTATAATATACAATTATATACATATACAATTCAGCTCTCTCCCACTCTCTGCCTTCTTTCGCTAGCCTCTGTCCTCCCTCTCTTGATCTCGCTCGATCTCTCCTCCCTCTCCTAATATCTCTTGCCATATATACAAATACATATGTATAATATACAATATCTAACCAATATACATATACAATTCATCTTTCCCACTCTTTTCCCCGTCTCTCTCGCCTCTCTTCTTTCTCTCCTATACTGGCTCGCCTCTCTCCTCTATATAACATGTAGCTACAAACTGTAATTATCAAACTATAGCTATTGAGAGTAATAATTATTTTTAAGTGGCTATATGTGAAAGTTTCCCTTAAAAAAAACAGATACCACCAATTAGCCCACCCGTAAACTAACCCAAATACTCAACTTTCTGCCAAATCTCGTCTATATTTTTATCTTTAAATATCAATTCACCAGAGCTTCTAATCATGATCAATTACAAGATTTTAACTCTGAAGAAATAGAAGATACTTGAGCAAAATTATCTACACGGGGGAACAAGTTGTAGGCAAATCTGATAATGCTCTCTCTACCTATGAAATCTGAACTTATTGAGATTATGACCTTTCATAGAAGATTATAAGCGATACAAATTAGATAGAAGGTTATGTTGTAGTTGTAAAGTATCCGAAGAACTCAGACCACACTTGGGAAGTAAAATCAATAGAAACATTGGTAGATTACTAAAAAAAGATGAAGAAACATCTTCAAGTAATCCCTATTATCATCTTCAAATTGGCATCTCTAAGTCAGACAAATAATATGAGACTTCCAAAATTATCTGACCAATATATAAGACTTCTAAATTTTTCCTTTTTTAAAATTAACAATTGTAACTTTTCTGAGACCGTGTAATTAGAGGTGCATATCCACATCCAATAGCATCAATCAACTTTCCATGTGTTCTACTCCTCAATCGTAACTTAACTCAATCTAAGAGTGATATATAAAGGAACAGATAAAAAAATTGCAGTAACACAACTTTACGGATTAAAGCAGCTTAGACACTAGCAATCCCCCGCAGTCTCTAACAACTTTGTGTCTCAGATAAAAAAACATAATATCTTGACAAAATAACTCCAAGTTTGAGTATTTGGATAAGTGTATCGGTGGGTATATGATTTTTAAAATTAGTTTAATTAATTTTTAAGATAGCTAGGCTGTTAAACATAAGGACGAAATAGAGCCCAGAGGTTGACGTCAAGGGCAATTTAGGCCCAAAAGCTAAAAGAAGAGTATTTTTATATCAATTCACATTGTTAAAGGATATTTTAGACCCTTTTCCATCGTATAATATATTATAAATTAAATATCAAAATTTCAATGCCATATTAGGACCCCATATTGTAAAAAGCGGCAGATTTGTAAAAGTATACCTTATAGATTTCTCGTCATCTGAGATCCACCAAAAAACATTAAAGTCTAAAGAACTGTAACGTTCCAGAAAATGTACTCGTCTAGTGATGAGCCTATTAAGTTTTAAGAATAGGTATTGGGGGTACATAGGCATCCCAATGCCCAATATTGAGAAATATTGGGCATAATATAGAATATTGGCTTAAGGGTGTTAGCCAATTTATATATATACACAAGTATTTAAAATATAATCCAATCTTGTTTAGAAATTGTACCTGCAATGAAGACCCTAAGCTAAAATTTTGATTCTCAACTTAACACATTATTTACGAGGCATCCAAGTGTCAAGCGTAGGCACCATAGCACATGATAATGATCATGTAGAGTAATTTGTTCCCAAGGATATAGTGAGGATCCTTAGGACAACAAGAAATGAGCAGCAACCCAAGTGCAAGCACATGTGCAAGAATTCGGTTAGGGCGGTTAGGGGCAGGCACACATGTGGGGGTCAAACCATGTGGGGCTGAGCTTCCTAACAAACTCTAGGCTCTAAATAACTTACCTAACTAACCTATAACTAACCTAAATAAACTAACTAGTGCATCCAACAACCTAAGACCTAACCGGGTGACACTAACCTAGTAACTAACTCACGAAACATCTTAGTACCTAACCTAGGATGGTCCAAAAGGGTTGGTTATGGTCCTAGTGACTTAGGAGTACTTTAGTAATTACCCTAGGTCACTTAATTGATTAAATTAAAAACTTAAATAATTAATTTAAATGGTCAAACCGAAATCCTTACACTATACAAGTAACTAACTAAGAAACATCCTATTACCCAATCTAGGATGGTCCAAAGGGTTAGTTATGGTCCTTAAAACTTAGGGGTAGTTTAGTAATTACCCTAGGTTACCTAATTAATTAAATTAGCAACATATTTAATTAATTTAATTTGCCAAACCCGAAACTACTAAGCAATTTCTAGATTTCGGTTAAGTCAAGTGTTCTTCTAATTCTAGTCAATTTAGGAGGGGTGTTTTAGTAAATTAGCTAATTGATTTATTAATTAAGTTAATTAGTCTAAGTTATATTACTAAATATTCAGTTCCTAAGACTTAAACTCACTATTAAACACTAGAAACTCATGACTCAAAACAGTACGCAATCGGGAGAAAAATAGAAAATTTCTTAGGCGATTTCAAGGTTTGCGTGCAAGGTGATCTTCGTAGATTCAATTATACATAAGGTATGGGTTTATATCTTGGATTTACTTTATCCAAGAGGCTTTTCAAATGTATTATGAATTCAAGAATATCAAAACTAGGTTTGTTCCCAATGACATTGTTGGAAATCCACCTCCCTAGTTATCCTTGTCTTCAATTCTATTAGTTTGTAGATGTAATCTCGAACATGTTGTTGGTATGTGGTTCTAATTGATCATTATCTGTAGGTTTTGATCTATTAATGTCTAATGAGGCCTATAGATTTGATTCGTATGATTAGGGTATTAGCTACATGAGTTAAAGAATGTTATAATGTCTAATTGTGTTTGAGAAGATGAAATTGTTTTGAATCGTTCATGAAGTTTAGTTCACTGTTAAATAAAGACTTTCTTAGAATGATAAAATAACTATAGTACATTCATGAAGTAAATTGACTTGGCTAGTGATAATATCATAGTTTTATTTATGCCAACATATTGGCTAGCAATATATTGTCCAAAAAGTTGAATAGAATTGACTTACTATGTTATTTCTAAAATGTGATATAGAATTCCCTAATGACTAAGTTAAACCAAATTAAGCATGAATTTAACTTTGAATTTATAACCAAGGGTATGCCAATCATTGGGACAAGTACCAGCATACCCTTTCCAAATGATCTATGAATATAAGTACATTAAACAAAGTTTATAACATTCATAAAGAGTGATATAAATCTACCAAATATCATTGAACAAGATAATGTGAGTAATGACATAATTAAAAGTTTAAGAATTATGAAAGTGACCAGAATGAGGTGTTAAAAGAAGTGACACAAGTCTCATTCAAATCTAGATAATTATGTTAAAGATACTAAAATAAGAGGGTGTTAATAATCGTGAGACAAGTCTCATTAAAACCTAGATGATAATGTAAGATCAAATTCAAATTTCATCAAGTAAAAAAAAATGATCGGTTATCCAAAGAGTTAAGTAAACCTTATAACTAGAAGAAAGCTTCCATAATGTTTGAGTCAACTCTAAAAGTTGTAAAGAAAAAGAAGTTGATCAAAACACCGATAGACTAGCAATGAGCTTGTGCCAACACATGTAAGCCTCATGAGATAAGGCTTTACCGAGGTGAATAATAGTCTCTGAAAATCTCCTAGGCTTCGAACTATGTTGCCAGCATAGGAACTAGCTAGTGGATTCCACCTAAGAAAGCTAGGTATGATGTGGTTTAACTTTGGCCGGTGAAATCACCCCTTTTCAGTGTGGGGCAGACACTAAATTTCATTTTTAGATGAAATGATATATGTTGGTTGATGCTCAAACAAAATATTTGATTCACTTTAGTCGTGAACCACCTTTTTCGGTGTGGGGAGCACTCTAGACTTGGTTTTGCTTTAGCCGATGAATCACCCCTTTTCGGTGTGGGGCAGACACTGGATTTCATGTTTAAATCACATGATCTAGGTTCACTTTGATCGTGAACCACCCCTTTTTGGTCTGGGCAGACAGTGGATTTCATGTTAGATTGCATGATCTTAATGCTAAAGATTTTCGTAAGAAAGTAAGAAAGAAAGAAGAAGAAATGTAAGTTCAAAGTGAGCTAAGAAAGCAAGAGCTTAAGTATGTCAAATCATCTGTGGTTGATAAGAATAAAGTTTTAACTAGTTATTGTCTTGTACCAAATCAAGATATATGCTCCAACATCTTCACAGTATGCAAATGATTAAATAATGGGCATAGCCAAATAAAAATTGGCTTGTAATGACTTCTTATATGATGCCAATTGAGGGGAGTAAAACATAATGGCTAATAAATGCCCCGTAATCTTCATAATATGAAAATGATGAAATTAGTACCTAGCCAATAAGATTGACTTATAAAGATTTCATGCCCAATTTAACAAGAACGGAAAATATAATTGTAAGTAAGGTAGCCGAATCATTTCCTTAGTCTTTTGGATTTATTACTCGATTCATGTAGGTACAGGACTACAATAAATCATTGTACTTGTAATCTAACATAATATCAAAGGAGATCATGGAACTACACAATAGAAAGAAGAAAAAGACTGAAAAACAAACTAAGGCTGGAGGAAAGAGCCCTCGGCCTAAGGGAGCAAGTTTCTCAAGTTTTGTTTAAGTTGTTCTAAAATTATGTTCATGATTCCAAGGTCTTATGTTCATATATAAAATGAGTTGCATGCCTTAATTTCATAAGAACATGTCATATTTATAGTATGAATCAGAAATAACTATTTAAGAAAGTAAAGTGACTTAACTTTCCAGAAATGCCATGTTGTTGTAGGAAGAGCTTTCCTTGATCATGCATAGTATTTACGTGTATATGTGAATACACCCATACATTGTACAAGTGTGTACTAACCCTATACTATTACTGTTTTTATAGGCGCAGGCCGGAGAGCAGCTTGAAGACTCATTGAAGCGGTTTGAATTAACAAATTAAAAAAATAATTTGTTTTGTCACATTCCAGCCTTTGATTATTGCTAAAAGCAAGTGTAACAAACTATATTAATAAGTCTAAATAATGAGAACATATACTCGTAAATAAGAAGCCGACTGATACACTTGCCATTGCGTGTGTATGGCCCTACTCCTACAGATGATACAAAAAAAAACACTGGTGGACAAAAAAATAAAATAAAAAAGTTTCATGTTTTTTATTCAAAGTCAAATATTATTTCTAAATCATTTTCATCATCTAAAACTAAATGTCAGTATTATTTTGGTAAAATACTTTTACGAATTATTGTATGATAAGAAACACTTAAACTTTAAAGTGGACGAGTAAAATAATTATATGAGCAAGTTTTGAATAATATTTGATTTTATTTAGAAAAGTAACAAAGATAATTCTATCTATAAATCATACTTATTATTTCAAAAATTAAACAGTTTTTTTCTCTATAATTAACTATTTAATATAGTAATTTTTTAGCAAAAAATACAACATTGTCGTTAATAGACTAATCAATTCAAACTGACGTAACATTTGGAGTGATGGAAATAAAAGTAAAGTAAAAAAACGTATCATTTATCACGTGCTTTCGTTAGGTGTTATGTTATTGGGGACGCCAACTTTTAGTACATTTTGGTTTACACCTCTTTTTGTAAGTGTACATTGTCGATTTCCATTTTATCATCAACAGCTAATTTAAAAACATGACAATATTCATAATGTCCTAATTGAAGCGGTTTGGATTAGCGATCTTCAGACTTTGGTAGGTCCTCTTGAGTTCGAGGATGCTACATCTATCATTATAGCTTAGCACTTTAGACATAGATAGTGGATGTTGTCCCTAGCGTTTCATTTCAGAAGTTTTAATCAAATCTTTCTATTAAGGCCATTTGATAAACTATTACGATATATTGATTCTTTAATTTGAATTGTTTAATCGATTATAGATGGTTGTTTAGTTTGAGCTCATTAGAATATTATTCTTTATAGTAATTATATGAAGTCTATGTATTCTTCACTATGCTTTAAAAGTTTTAAATAGTCCACAAATTTAACTATATGATTGTGATGAAAGCTAAGAAGAGGCTTGTCTGCAACCTCTGAGAGGTTAGCGACACCGGTTGCATTCGGATTACAGAATCCGGGGGTGACAAAATTGGTATCAGAGTATGAGGTTAAATTACCTAGGAACTAAGTCTCAAAATAATCACGTTCTGTATTTTCTAGCTTATGGTTGTGAAGTGCACTACAACCATGACTTAGAGACTGAGTGATGTTAGGAATCTTCCTTTCTTCTACTCTTTATCGTGCTGTGTAGAGCTTTGACATTTTTGTCATTCTAGTATCAAACTTCCTTCTTGTGTGTACGTGTTGAAGAATGAAAATAAGAAGAAACGCAGGCAAGAGAGTTGGAGAAGCAACTACTGGGGGGAAACCAAGCTCCGCCTCAAGCCCCAGCTGCTGGAGTGCGAATGCCTGTCAACCCAGATGCATTGACGGATTGGGATGTGAGAGCAGCAATGGTTTAGATGGCCCAAGCCATCACTGCTTAGGTATAGGATATAACATCCCAGTCCACTAGAGAGGGTTCTCCCAGGGAGAACCCACATGCTATCACCATGGCTAGAAGACTGAGAGATTTCACAGGATGAATACTCTAGTCTACTTCGGGTACAGAGCCAATGAGGATCCCCACTAGTTTGTGCATGAGGTCCACAAGATTCTCTGTGCTATGGGTGTTAATGAAGCGAACTAGTTCTATGCTTTGAAAGGTAGAGAGGAGCAGGAGAAGTTAGCGGATGTGGTCACTGGTACATTGCATGTCTTTTCTTTTCTTGTCTATACATTGTTAGATCCAGGATCCACCTTGTCTTTTGTTACTCCTCTAATAGCTAGTAAATTTTACTTGCTTCCTGAGATCTTGCATGAACCTTTTCTAGTAAGTGCTCCTAGAGAAGACAACATTAGAGCTGAAAGGGTATATAGATATTGCCAAATAACTGTTCTTGATGGAGTTGATATACCGTGGTTTCACGGTATAATTAATACTTTTTCCTTAAGTTTAGTGTGTCCGAAAGTCTTTTTGTGCTAGTTTTTATATGAGTTTCTCTTTGTTTTGCATGAAATCTGTCCAAAGTTGAATGCGGAGATTTTGAGCGAAGAAATGCAGAAGAGACCACCTATGGAGCTGATGACGGTCCGTCATGCTTGTGACGGTCCGTAGGTGGCAGCATAGAGAAGTTGCTGAAGGAAGATGGGGAAGTCTTACCAAGTGTGGGGTTACGTAGCTTGTGACGGTCCGTCGTGGCTATGACGGTCCATGCTGCAGGTTCATCATGAAGTTCAGAGAAGTGATCCCAGTACCCAGATTCCAAGAGTTGAAGTGTTTTGAAACGAAGACCCTCCACGGACCGTTGTGCCTATGACGATCCGTCATACTCGCCGTCGAGGGGAATGAAGAGAGCAGTAGAAGAAATTGCTAAGTATGGGACGACAGAGTCCATGACGGTCCGTTGTGACCACGACGGTCCGTCGCGAGGTCCGTCGACCCAGCCGCGTTTTGGCAGATTTCCAGCAATTAGAATTCTTGTTTAATTAGGTTTTTATTTTTTTATAAATAGTTCAAAAAACCTCATTTTTGAGGTTAGACTCTGCTAGATTAGACATCATATTATTAGACTTTGTGTATAAGTGTTAGATTTTGAGATTCTTGCAATTGATTTTTGGAGATTAATCAAGCAAACTTTGGGTTTTACTCTTTCTCATTGAAGTAAGTACATGAATTCTTGTTTAATATATTTGAATATTGTGTT
This sequence comes from Solanum peruvianum, assembly GCA_027705065.1. Classification (NCBI taxonomy): domain Eukaryota; kingdom Viridiplantae; phylum Streptophyta; class Magnoliopsida; order Solanales; family Solanaceae; genus Solanum; species Solanum peruvianum. The sequence goes on along the minus strand of JAKWJD010001762.1, from coordinate 9,988,957 downwards.
TATGGCTATGAGTAACTAAACTCTATAACTAGGGTTGTGGGAACCATAGGCAAATAATGAGATAAACCCTAACTAAAATAACAATCTAGAATAGTGTCTTGCATGTATTAATAATTCTTTCGCTTAGAAGTCCTTTTAACGGATGACCAACATTAGAACTTGCCTTAATGCTACTTGCCGGACCAAGGAGGTAGATAATAGGAAAAGAATTATTAACATAGATTAAGTGTATACTATCTAATAGGCTAGTATTGATTGGTACGAGGTAATAACCTAGTCAAATATCGAATACGATGCTCAATATGAGGTAAGGATAAGGGTTAGGATAGCAACACACGTAGTCGGACCAAGGTGCGGAGTGAGATTTTCTAGATGCCGGACCATGGATTTAGAAATACATATCTTATCACTTTGCATGCAAGATACTAGGAAAGAATTGTTATAGTTAGAATTATCAAGTTATGAACCTGTAGGGAACACGTAAACCCTAGTTACTTTGATTAACTGATTAAAACCCAATATTCAAAGCTGTTAAGTGTCTCTTTCAAGTTTATTATTTATTTTCGCTTAGTTAGAGAAAAAAAACCCCCCTTTTTATGTTTTTACTTTCCAAGGAAATCATTGACCAAATAATAGTAATAACAAGTTGAAGTTAAGTCTAGACTATTTTCCTCGTGGGAACGATCCCAACCTCACTAGTTGGGTTATTTACTTGACACGACCGCTTTACTTCTTATTTGAGAAGTAAGTTTGAGCGTATCAAATTTTGGCGCCGCTGCCGGGGAATTTAGCTTTTAGATTAACTTGAACGTATTATTATAGTTTAGATGATATTTTCTTGATTTTACTTTGTTTTATTGTTTTTGATTACTTTGCAGAACTATCCTCATTGTATGCTAAATACACGGAGAGGAAGAGAACCCTTGTTTCCCTACGATCACGAGCTAGAGCGTACACTGCGTAATATAAATCGAAACCTGGGAATAAATGATGAAGATCCGAACCAGAACATCCCAGCTCCGGTGGATGTTCATGGTCAGATATTACCCGATGCTCCGGGTGAACATCAACAGAGGGGACAAAATCCCGCTCCACGGCCCCAAGCATACTACAGAGGGTATGATAACATAGCAGACTCGGATGGGCCACTTGTCTTGCCCCCTCTACCCACAGGCCACACTTTTGTGGTAACTAGTAGCCTGATGCAAATGCTCACTGCAAGAGGTTTGTTTTCAGGGCTACCTTATGAGGATCCATATGCCCATATAGCTAAGGTAAGGGCAGTGTGTAAAAGTTGTGTTGGGAGGCCTAGTTTGGATCTAGATGTAATTGGGCTCAGAGTGTTTCCTCTCACACTAACGGGAGAGGCTGCTATATGGTTCACTGAGCTCCCATACAACTCAATCTTCACTTGGAACCAATTAAGGGATGTTTTCTTAGCACGCTACTATCCGGTCTCCAAGAAACTAAACCACAAAGACAGAGTGAACAACTTTGTGGCACTACCAGGAGAGTCAGTTAGTAGTTCTTGGGATAGATTCACCTCATTCTTGAGAAGTGTTCCAAATTACCGTATAGATGATGAGTCACTGAAGGAATACTTCTATTGGGGACAGGATGATAACAACAAAGCGGTGTTGGACACTATAGCAGGTGGATCTTATTGAGAATGCCCTTATGCTGAGATTGCTGAAAAATTAGAGAAAATCTCCCGAAACAACAAAGCTTGGAGTACTAGGAAGTCTGATACATGGAGAAACACCTTCGCAGTGCAGTCCACTCACAACCCAGCCATAGATGAGATTCGTGAAGAAATGGCTCAGATGAGAACCGAGCTTGGGTTGGTACTTAAACATGTCACTGGGGGTGCAGAAAAGATAAATGCAGTCAACTACTTGGCTAAACCACCACCTCCTAATGATGAATTCTATTATGCGGAGGACACTTATGCAGTAAATGAGCAGATGGGGGTTTCCGACCAAGCGCCTAAGGAGCAAATCAGGATAATTGGCGCCAAGGTCGGAACTATGGTAATTACAACCGTGAGGGTCATTATGTCCGAGATGGTAACCGCGACAACAACTTCAACAGGGGTAACTACGGTAACAGAAATGATAGGAATAGGCCCTATGTCCCTCCCCAAAATCGTGAAGTTACTCCTAGGGATGGTGGAGATAGTATGGCGCGAGTTGAGGATATGTTGCACAAAATGATGAGGAGATTCGATGCTAGTGATGAGCACATCAAAGAGTTAAGGGGTGACTTAGCTAGTATTGGGCAAAAAGTTGATACACATGCAATTTCGATTAAGCAGATCGAGTTGCAAATGGCCCAATTATCTGCGAAAGTGAACACACGGCAACCGGGCACTCTTCCTAGCAACACTGTCCAAAATCGAAAGAATGATGCACACTGTATGGCAATCATTACTCGGGGTGGTAAGCAAACCATTGACCCACCTATGCCATCTACTGAGGAAAATGTGAGAAAGGATAATGATAATGTGAAAAAGGGTAGTGGTGAAGCAGTGGAAAGTAATGGAAAAGATGTAGAAGTACCTATGAAGGTAATCCCCATGCCTAGGCCACCACCACCCTTCCCTCAGAGATTAGTGAAAAAGACCGAGGATGGTAAATACCGGCGCTTCATAACAATGTTGAAGCAGCTCTCTATCAATGTCCCTTTGGTAGAAGCTCTAGAACAAATGCCCGGTTATGCCAAATTAATGAAAGATCTCGTCACCAAGAAAAGATCGGTCACTTTTGAGGATGATAATAGATTGCAGCATTGTAGTGCTATTGCTACAAGATCCCTAGTACAAAAGAAAGAAGATCCAGGTGCGTTCACTATTCCTTGTACAGTTGGGTCATTACATTTTGCGAAAGCATTATGTGATCATGGGGCAAGCATAAATCTCATGCCCCTCTCAATTTACAAGAAGTTGGGTTTGGGGGATCCAAAACCCACTGCGATGCGGCTACTGATGGCCGATTGGACAGTGAAAAGGCCCATAGGGATACTCCATGATGTGCTAGTAAAAGTGGAGTCATTCATCTTTCCCGCTGATTTTGTTATTCTTGATTGTGAGGTCGATTTTGTAGTGCCTATTATTCTTGGGAGGCCATTCCTTGCTACAGGAAGAGCCTTAGTTGATATGGAGAAGGGACAGATGACATTTTGGTTGAATAATGAAGAAGCGACCTTCAACATTTGTAGGACCATGAGGCAGAGTGGTGAGCTCCAATCGGTATCTTCCATATCACACAAAGAAAAGATGAAGAAGGATACTGAACAGAAAAATGCAAAACAAGAGTTTATGGTTGGGGATTTGGTGCTTGGAGACAGTTCTGGGGTGCCTTGTCTTCCGGGCAAGCTCAAGTCCAAATGGACTGGCCCTTACTTGATTACCCAAGTATTCCCTCATGGAACGGTTGAGTTAAAAGCCAAGGAGGGAGTGCGGTTTAAGAGGAATAGAGATAGAATAAAACTCTATTTTGGGCATAAAGCATCGGGGAATGAAGCGATAGAGGCATACCATCTTGATGAAGTTTGAGTAATCAAGTCTCCCCAGTCGTGCCGCGACATTAAATCAGGCGCTTGTTGGGAGGCAACCCAATACTTATCGTCTTTTTAGTAATGGTAGCATTTTTCTACTAATGGGTTTTGAATATGCAGCCACATCACCAGGAAATTCTGCAGAAAATTACTCTGCAACAGTCACTGACGGACACATCAACGGACCGTTGTGCCTGCGATGGACCGTCGTATGCATCCGTCATACCAGGTACGTTTTTTTTGTTATTTTGAAACTATGGCACACACGACGGAACCAACTACGGGTCGTCACAACTGCGACGGACCATCATCGGGGAACCGTCGCGTGATTAATGAGGTATACCCGACCCGACCCGGCTGGACCCTTCTTCAAAATCAGACCCTTTAAACTCCCCAACCCCTCATTTCACCCCATTACTTCATTATTTCTCCCATTACTCTCTCTTTTCAACTTCCACATTCCCTCCCTCCGATCATTTCCCCCCTCACAATTCTCCCAAGCCCTAAAGTGTTAAGCTACTAATGAAAACTGCTGCTGTGGGTGTCTACCTTGCCACTGAGTACTTGTGCATTTGTTTTTCTGCATTTCTAAGGTATGTGTCTCTAATTTATACTCATTTATCTTGCATGTGTGTTTACTAGTTAGTATTAAGCTTAGTTCCTCATTGTATTTTGTTTACTTTAGATGACTCTACGTAACCTAGGTTACAAATGTTGAAAATTGCCATGTTTACAACCCTAGACATAGGTGCTTTTGCATTGCTAGTTTCCTAGGTAGTTGGGTTAGACACATATAGGTCCAAAACACTACAAGGTCGATGTGGGTTCCTCGGGGATGCTTAGGGTACCCTTAGTTCTGTCACTGTCATGCAGAACGAGACCCCGATGACAGACCATCGTACCCACGACGGACCGTCGTAGGGTCTGTTGCAAAAGCCCTAGTACCCTGTCCCAACGGGCATATGTGACGGACCGTCGTATTCATAACGGTCCGTCCTGCACAACCGTTCTAGTTGTGAAAGACCCTGTTTCTAAGGGTCTCTCATTTTTTTCCAAGTGTCCTTCAACGGACACATGTGACGGACCGTCGTACCCACGACGGTCCGTCCTGCATGACCGTCATGACGGCCAAAGACCTCTCTCCTAAGGGTCTCCATATTTTTTCTCAAGTGTCCTACGACGGACATTTACGACGGACCGTCATTCGTGTGACGGTCCGTCCTGCACACACCATCATGCTAGTCAGAGACTCTCCTTCAGGGTTCTCTATATATACATAGTCCAAGTAAAACACGATGGACCTCACGACGGTCTGTCATAGTCACGACGAGCCATCACCAGGCCCGTCGTGTGTCACTGTTTATACAGCAATTACATACTATTTTCACTATTTTATTTCGTATGGTTTCGCTTGTCTTGTTTGCCACTACTCGTACTAATAGTGATCCTTTGCAGGTACTATCTACTATGGCACCCAAGCAAGACCGAACCTACGCACGCGGGCGATCCAAGTCTGTCGCCCCGTCTGCACGTATGATCATCGGCTCTGATAATGAGCAGGACCCTGAGTATGTGCCCCCAGGCACGTCCACACCTTCCCGTGCTGCACGTGCTCCCAGAGCCACACCAAAAAAGGTGGCGTCCGGCGTAGTCACTGCCTCCCAGTCTGATGAGGAGCGACACTGACTAGCACACCTTCTGGGTCGGCCACAAATGAGGAAGGAGCGTCTGGCTCCTTAGGAATATCATGATCCGAGAAAGCCTCTGGCTCTGCTGAGGTTCCTGCACCCGCCACCGCTGCAGCGTCGGCCTCGTCTGATGAGGGTGACAGTTCAGACTCCACATCCGGCGCACCAGCTGAGGCCCCCACCCCAGCCTCTGATCAGCCCAACTGTTGGTGTGTCGACGGCCAGTTCCAAGTCTACTCCGACGCCAAGTTCCTGACTGATAAAGGAGTGATGACTCAAACACTCACTTTGGAGCGGCGGGTACTTACTGGGAGTCTCCCGACGATGCACGAGATCCACAAGCTCTTCACCAGGCATCGCTTGGAGTGGACAGCACGTCCGTTGGGATGATACAGCGAGGAAATGGTCCGAGAGTTCTACGCATCCTACGTAGCTACTCTCCGATCACATATCGATAAGCGGGCTGCCCCCGCTAAACAGGCCCCACTGGAGCAGGTCCGAGTCAGGGGCGTGCAGGTTGACATCTCCCTGCCAGCCATCCGCCCATTTCTATATGGCGAGAGTGTTGATGCTACTCGGACCCCCATCACAGCCGAGTTTGACTACCGCTGGCAGATAGTGAAGGATGGCCTGTTCTTGCGCGAGCCATAACTGAGAGAGACCACCAAGAGGTGGATGGCCCTGCACCTATCAGTAGATGGAGAGGGTGCCGATTGGGTGACTGAGCGGAAGGGGGCCATCAAGAAGGCCAACCTCACGTTCACAGCAAAGTTCTTGTGGCTGCTTGTCCGTCACTGCCTTTCGCCCACAGCTGCTAATAACATCGTTACTTGGGATCGAGCAGTGTTGATGGCGGAGATGATAGCCAGATTCGTGGTGGACTTCGCATGGCTTCTCCAGGCAGTCATGCACGAGAGGGCATTCAAGGTCACTACTACCTACTCTTTCCCGTGCATGATCTTTTCCCTTTGCAGGTCCGCAGGTGTGCCTATATGGCACGTAGATCAGCTGAAGACCCCGCAGGGCACTGTTGACGTCGGCCTTATCAGAGACGAGGCCAATGAGTTGGCTCCACGCAGAGGGCCCCATCCAGAGCTTCCCCCACTTCCTGATGATCTTGCGGATACGGTAGCTCAGGCCCGCACCGCTACACAGGCGTCCACTGACACTACCCCAGTCGAGTCTTTCACGGGTAGTAGCCCAGCCCCGAGCTCCTCTCGCACAACCCCTCTACCGGCACTGGTCCCGCTTGCTAGGGTCCAAAAACTAGAGGCAAAAATTGCCACTCTTCTGCATCATATCCAGTCGTGGATGCAGAAGTCGATCACTGAGTCTGAAGAGCGTCTAGAGAGGAAAATGCAGCAGTTTACAGAGCGGAAGATTGCTGAGGTTTACCAGTGCCTGGACGCCTTTGAGTTGAGAGTGTTAGCCCGATCAGCCCCTCAGGTGGATGTGTCGACTCTTCAGGCTGCAGTCGACAGTCTTCGTGCAGACATCGACACGATCCTAGAGGCGAGGGTGCCGTAGTCTGTCGAGCCTGCTGAGGACAATGTATTGGTGGCCGTGTTTGGTACTTCAGAAATTCCACCACCTCCCCCTCGAGAGAGTGCCAAGAGGCGTAGGGGTCGAGCAGATGATGAGGCGGGAGCAAGGAAGAAGGAGCGCTGAGAGATGGAGGCTGCGAGGAGAGCCTCACTTGCTGAGGAGGAGGTGCACCAGATCAGAGCATCACAGTTAGCGGCTGGGGCATCTAGCTCCCACACTGTAGAGATAGCAGGAGGCAATACTGATGGTGCAGTTGTTGCTGAGGACACCACTGAGGGTGTCCAGATTGCAGAGGACGTGGGTTCCGGGGAACCGGACCCACCAGCTTGCTGATCGACGGTGCTTTGCGCCACAGGTTTGCTTCACCTACCACTCTAATATTTAGATTTTTTATGCATTGGGGACAATTGCATGCTTTTTTTTGGGGGTGGGGTAAATCGAAAGTGAGTGTTAAGGTGAAGTCTGAGTAGCCCAACTCACTATCCTCTTTTGGGGTTTTCTTGCCTGTGTTCTTTTTCCCCAAAAGACTGATTACTTTTTCTGTTGAACCGACATGTTTATATCTTTTGTACATAGTTTAACTCTGAAGCATGATGGCTAAGATGATATCCTGATAACACAGTAAAATGTTGCATGACTAGGCATAGTAACTGATAATTATGTGGCTCTAAGCATGAAATAGAGTTACACCATTGCATTACCCTAAGTCTTCAATTCGAACTAGGTGTCTAATAATCTGGTATAGTGATGAGATGTCAAGTGAGTGTGAGGAAATTTGAATAGTCCACTATTGGTACTGAGCTAGAACTTGCCTGTTTAGTCCTGCTAAATGTAAGCTGTAACAGACAATTAGGAAAGGATCATAGGCCCTTATTCAAGATAGCCCATTTCTAGCCTAAATAAAAGAAACCAAATGAAAGTTATCCTTCTTTGATCCAAATAATCTGAGCTTAAAATTAGGCCTTTCTTTTTCACCCCAACTGATCTTTTCTGGGAACAATATGTTGGCCCTGGTCCCTCCTTGGACATGTGCACCTCAGCTTATGCCAAAAGCATAAGTTGAGGGTGGCTAATGCATAAATAAACTTCGTTATGGCCCTGACCCAACTTTGGGTATTGTGTACCTTGAATCATGGCAAAGCCATGAGTTGAGGGTGGCTGTTTTGAGGAATGCTTTGGAAAGTGGGGTTGAAAGAACAAAGAGAGAGAAAGAACAAAAGTAAAGTGACTCAAGAACTCGTTGAAAGAAAAGTAAAGAAAAAGAGAAATATACAAGAATTAAAAAAAAAGGAAAAAAGTCACTTACACAAATGAAGAAAGAAGGGAAAATAGCAAGGTGAAAGAATAGGAGAAACTGGGCGAGATAAAGTGATAGAAAGTGGAAGATTTAGCCGATATGTCAAGGAGGGCAAAAAGTCACTAAAGCATACCTAAATATACCCTACCTGACTCTGAGCCTATGTTACAAGCTAAGAAAGTCCTATCGTGATCCTAGGGGTTGCATAGCGAACTTAAGACAGTGAAAATAAGGGCAAGCTTATGGCAATAGGTATGAATGAGTGTGACTTTGTTCTGAGAGCGAGTGTTGAAAAGTAATCCTTATACTCAAACTGAAATCATTGTGTGAAAAATAAGGATTTTGTTTTGAAGTGAGGACACTAGTTGAAATACCGGAATTGTTAGCACCTCGGTGAGAAATTGAAGAGGATAGGTGTTAGTGCATGGTGAGTCTGTGTCATGTTTTAATCCCACAAAATTCAAGCCTAATAGTGATAGCATGCATAGAATTGATGAGATTAATCGGGATTGATAGCCAAATGATTGCAAAGGATAAAACATGGATACTATTGTACAAAGATTGTGTAGTGAGTCATAGTGCGTCGCTTGAGGACAAACAACGAATTTAAGTTGAGGGTGTTGATATACCGTGGTTTCACGGTATAATTAGTACTTTTTCCTTAAGTTTAGTGTGTACGAAAGTCTTTTTGTGCTAGTTTTTATATGAGTTTCTCATTGTTTTGCAGGAAATCTGTCCAAAGTTGAATGCGGAGATTTTGAGCGAAGAAATGCAGAAGAGACCACCTACGGAGCTGATGACGGTCCGTCGTGCTTGTGACGATCCGTAGGTGGCAGCGTAGAGAAGCTGCTGAAGGAAGATGGGGAAGTCTGACCAAGTGTGGGGTTACGTATCTTGTGACGGTCCGTCGTGGCTATGACTGTCCTTCCTGCAGGTTCGTCATGAAGTTCAGAGAAGTGATCCCAGTACCCAGATTCCAAGAGTTGAAGTGTTTTGAAACGAAGACCCTCGACGGACCGTTTTGCCTATGACGGTCCGTCATACTTGCCGTCGAGGGGAATGAAGAGAGCAGTAGAAGAAATTGCTAAGTATGGGACGACGGAGTCCATGACTGTCCGTCGTGACCACGACGGTCCGTCGACCCAGCCGTGTTTTGGCAGATTTCCAGCAATTAGAATCCTTGTTTAATTAGGTTTTTTTTTTTTATAAATAGTTCGAAAAACCTCGTTTTTGAGGTTAGACTCTGCTAGATTAGACATCATATTATTAGACTTTGTGTATTAGTGTTAGATTTTGAGATTCTTCCAATTGATTTCTGGAGATTAATCAAGCGAACTTTGGGTTTTACTCTTTCTCATTGAAGTAAGTACATGAATTCTTATTTAATATATTTGAATATTGAGTTTATGGCTATGAGTAACTAAACTCTATAACTAGGGTTGTGGGAACCATAGGCAAATAATGAGATAAACCCTAACTAAAATAACAATTCTAGAATAGTGTCTTGCATGTTCTTTCGCTTAGAAGTCCTTTTAACGGATGGCCAACGTTAGAACTCGCCTTAATGCTACTTGACGGACCAAGGAGGTAGATAATAGGAAAAGAATTATTCACATAGATTTAGTGTATATTATCTAATAGGCTAGTACTGATTGGTACGAGGTAATAACTTAGTCAAATATCGAATACGATGCTTAATATGAGGTAAGGATAAGGGTTAGGATAGCAACACATGTAGCCGGACCAAGGTGCAGAGTGAGATTTTCTAGATGCCGGACCAAGAATTTAGAAATACATAACTTATCACTTTGCATGCAAGATACTAGGAAAGAATTGTTATAGTTAGAATTATCAAGTTATGAACCTGTGGGGAACACGTAAATCCTAGTTTCTTTGATTAACTGATTAAAACCTAATATTCAAAGCTGTTAAGTGTCTCTTTCAAGTTTATTATTTATTTTCTCTTTGTTAGAGAAAAAAAACCCCCCTTTTTATATTTTTACTTTCCAAGGAAATCATTGACCAAATAATAGTAATAACAAGTTGAAGTTAAGTCTAGACTATTTTCCTCGTGGGAACGATCCCAACCTCACTAGTTGGGTTATTTACTTGACACAACCGCTTTACTTCTTATTTGAGAAGTAAGTTTGAGCGTATCAGGAGTCACGTATGCTGACCTAATATAATTAACATGCTTGACTTTGATAATAATTTTTTGAATGGATCGACTCTATAAGTGTTATGCTAGTGTAGACTATCGAAACGGGGTAGTAAGGTTTCAGTTTCCTAATGATTTACAGCTGGAATGGGAAGGGCGAAGTTCAAATCCAATAGGCCAAATAGTTTTCCATCTTTAAGCAAATAAGATGTTATCTAAGGGGTATTTATACCACCTAGTCAAAGTTGATGACATAGAACATGAAGTTCCTTCCACAGACTCTGTGTCTATAGTGAATGAGTTTCAAGATGTAGCATGATCTCAAGGAGATATATTGGTGGGAAGTTATGAAGCGAGATATTTCTATGTTTGTGGAGGAGTGCCCAAATTTCCAATACGTTAAGGTCGAGGGCGACATGAGATCCTGTTACCCTCATTTGTTTAGTTCTTGCGGATAGTTATACTCTTACTAAGTATGATTTCGTTAATGAGACTATAAATTTTAGTGCATTAGGCGATTCTGGTGTTCTGAGCCCATAACTGTTTGATTTATACTTGCACTATATGAGTTAATTGATTCACTCAAACTTACTTCTCAAATAAGAAGTAAAGCAGTCGTATCAAGTAAAGAACCCAACTAATGAGGTTGGGATCGTTCCCACAAGGAAAATAGTTCAGACTTAACTTCAATATATTATTACTATTATTTCCTTAGAAAACAAAGACAATAAAGGGGTTTTTTTTACTCCTAAATGAATGAAAATAACTAACTAGATTAAAGTAGACACCTAACAGATTCAAATGTTGGAGTTTAATCAATTAATAATAGTAACTAGGGTTTACGTGTTCCCCACAGGTTCCTAACTTAATAATTCTAACTATAACAATTCTTTCCTAGTATCTTGCATGCAAAGTGATAAGTTATGTATTTCTAAATCCTTGGTCCGACATCTAGGAAATTTCACTCCGCACCTTTGTCCGGCTACGTGTGTTGCTACACTAACCCTTACGTTTACCTCATATTAAGCATTGTATTCAATATTTGACTAAGTTATTACCTCGTACCAATAAATACTAGCCTATTAGATAGTATACACTAAATTTATGTTGATAATTCTTTTCCTATTATCTACCTCCTTGGTCCGGCAAGTAGTATTAAGGCGAGTTCTAACGTTGTCCATCTATTTAAAAGACTTCTAAGCGAAAGAATTATCAATACATGCAAGACACTATTCTAGAATTGTTATTTTAGTTAGATTTTACCTCATTATTTACCCATGGTTCCCACAACCTAACTATGGAGTTTAGTTGCCCATTGTCATAATCACAATATTCATACATATAATATAAGAATTCATGCACTTACTTCAACGAGAAAGACTAAAATCCAAAAATTTACTTGATTAATCGACAAAATCACAAACAATCAACTCTAGAGAAAAGTCTAACAATCCAAAGTCTAATATCCAAAAAAGTCTACTAACAAAGAATCTAACATAAAAGTGTCTAATAACCAAGAGTCTAACTATTTGAGAGTCTAACCCCAAAAATGAGGTTTTTACAACTATTTATAAAAAACAAAAACCTAATAAAAGGACTCTAATTTCTAAAAATCTGTGAAAAAAACGACTGGGTCGACAGACCTCATGACGGGCCGTCGTGGTCATGACGGGCTGTTATGGCCTCCGTCATCCTATACTTTCCAAATCCTTCTGCTGCTTTCTTCATCACCCTCGATGAACAGGTATGACAGACCATTCCAAGCACGACGGTCCGTCGAGGGTCTCCGTTCCATAACACTTATACTTCTCGGAATTTGGGTACTTGACTACTTCTCTGATCATCACGACGAACCAACTGGATGGACCGTAACCTCACACTTGGTTAGACTTCCCCATCTTCCTTCAGATGCTTCACTACGACTCCACCTAAGGACCATCACAGGCACGACGGACCGTCACACACTCTGTAGGTGGTAACTTTTCTGCATTTTGTTGCTCAAAAACTTCCGTGTTCATCTTTAGATAGATTTCTTGCAAATAAAGGGAAACTTACATAAAAATCAATACAAAAAGGCTTTTGGACACACACTAAACTTAAGGAAAAATAATTAAAAATACAGTAAAACCATGGTATTTCATTAATATGAGTTCATGCTTACATTCATGTTGCTGTTTTTGTATAGCATTTGCGTGATTTATGTGTTGCATGATTGTGATATGCATTTAGTTTAAGTAAGATTGAGAAGGAAGTTCCTCAATCTCAGATATGAAACGTCAGATAAGCTTTGAGTAATATGCATCATTCAGAGTAAGTGTGAATGAGAAATTCACAAAGAGTAAAGTTTCAAGTATGTTAATGTGTTTTTTAAATTACCCTCTTTGATTTAAAATGATGTGTAGTGTCATTCAGGGATGAATGTTCCTCAGGGGGAGGATAATGTAACATTATAGAAAATGTACTCGAATAGTGAAGAGCGTATTAAGTTTTAAGAATAGGTATTGGGGGTACATAGGCATCCCAATGCCCAATATTGAGAAATATTGGGCATATTATAGAATATTGTCTTAAGGGTGTTATCCAATTTTAATATATACAAATGTATTTAAAATGTAATCCAAGATTGTTTAGAAAATGTATCTGCAATGAAGACCCTAAGCTAAAACATTGATTCTCAACTTAACACATTATGTACGAGGCATCCAAGTGTCAAGCCTAGGTACCATAGCACCTGATCATTTAAAATGATCATGTACGGTAAGTGCCAAAGGATATATTGAGGATCCTTGGGACAACAATAAATGAGCATCAATCCATATGCAAGCATATGTGCAACCCATGTGCAAGCACATGTGCAAGAATTCGGTAAGGGTGGTTAGAGCTGTTAGGGGCATGCACACATGTAGGGGTCAAACCATGTTGGTCTGAGCTTCCTAACCAACTCTAGGCTCTAAATAACTTACCTAACTAGCTAACTAACCTATGACTAACCAAACTAAACTAACTAGTGCACCCGACAACCTAAGACCTAACCGTCTGACACTAACCTAGTAACTAGCTCAAGAAACATCTTAGAACCTAACCTAGGATGGTCCAAAAGGGTTGGTTATAGTCCTAGTGATTTAGGGGTACTTTAGTAATTACTATAGGTCATTAATTAATTAAATTAACAACTTAATTAATTAATTTGAATGGTCAAATCAAAATTCTTACACTAGACAAGTAACTAACTTAGACACATCCTAGTACCTAACCTAGGATGGTCACAAAGGTTGGTTATGGTCAAAACAACTTAGGGGTACTTTAGTACTTACCCTAGGTTACCTAATTAATTAAATTAGCAACTTAATTAATTAATCTAATTGTCCAAAACCTAAACCACTAAGCAATTTCCATATTTCAGTTAAGTCAAGTGTTCAAATTCTAGTCAATTTTGGAGGGGCATTTTAGTAAATTAGCTAATTGATTTATTAATTAAGTTAATTAGTATAAGTTTAATTTCTAAATATTTAGTTCCTAAGACATAGACTAACGATTAAACACTAGAAACTCATGACTCAAAATAGTACGCAATCTGGAGAAAAATAGAAAGTTTCTTAGGTGATTTAAAGGTATTCTTTAAGGTTTTCCTGCAAGGTGATCTTAGTAGATTCAATTCTACATAAGGTATGAGTTTTGTCTCTTGGATTCATTTCTCCAAGAGACTTTTAAAACTTCTTATGAATTAAATAATATCGAAACTAGGGTTGTTCCTAATGACATTGTTGAACATCTACCTCCCTAGTTATCCTTATTTTCAATTCTAATAGTATGTAGATCTAATCTCGAACATGTTGTTGGTATGTGGTTCTAATTGATCATTATGTGTAGGGTTCTTGATCTTTAATGTGTAATGTGGCCTATAGATTTGATTCTTAAGATTAGGATATTAGTTACATGAGTTAAAGAATGTTGTAATGCCTAATCTTTTTCGAGAATATGAAGTTGTTATGAATTGTTCATGAAGTTTAGTTCACTGTTAGATGTCGACTTGCTTACTTAGAATGATGAAATAACTATAGTAAATTCATGAAGTTAATTGACTTGGCTAGTGTTAATATCATAGTTTGATTTATGCCAACTATTGTCCAAAAAGTTGAATAGAATTGGCTTACTATGTTATTTCTAAAATGTGATATAGAATTGACTAATGACTAATTTAAATCAAATAAGCATGACCAATGTAACTTTGAATTTATAATCAAGGGTATTCCAATAACTGGGACAAGTCCCAACATACCCTTTCCAAATGAACTATGAATATAAGTAAGTACATTGAACAAAATTTATAACATTCATAAAGAGTCTTATAAAGCTACCAAATATCATTGAACAAGATAAGGTGAGTAATGCCATAATTAAAAGTTTAAGAATTATGAAAGTGACCAGAATGACGTGTTAAAAGAAGTGAGACAATTCTCATTCACATCTAGATAATTATGTTAACGATACTAACATAAGAGGGTGTTAATAATCGTGAGACAAGTCTCATTAACACCAAGATTATAATGTAAGGTTAAATTCACATTTCCTCAAGTAAAGAAAGGGATGACCGGTTATCCAAAGAGTTAAGTAAACCTCATAACTAGAAGAAAACTTTCATAATGTTTGAGTCAACTGTAAAAGTTATAAAGAAAAAGAAGTTGAGCAAAGTACCGATAGACTAGCAATGAGCTTGTGCCAGCACATGTAATCCTTATGAGATGAGTCTCCACCAAGGTGGATATGAGTCTCCGAAAATCTCCTAGTCTTTGAACTAATTGCCAACATAGGAACTAGCAAGTGGATTCCACCTAAGAGATTTAGGTATGATGCGGTTTCACTTTTGCCGGTGAAACCACCCCTTTTCTGTGTGGGGCAGACACTGGATTTCATGTTTAGCGCACATGATCTATGTCAGTTAATGCTTAAAAAATGTATTCGGTTCACTTTAGACATGAACCACCTCTTTTTGGTGTGGGGAGGACACTGGACTTGGTTTCCCTTTAGCCAGTGAACCACCCTTTTTCGGTGTGGGACAGGCACGAGATTTCATGTTTAGCTCACATGATCTAGGTTCACTTTTTGATCGGTGAACCACCCCTTTTCGGTGTGGGGCAGACACTAGATTTTATGTTAGCTCGCATGATCTTAATGCTAAAGATTTCTTTAAGAAAGTAATAATGAAAGGAGAAGAAATGTAAGTTCAAAGTGAGCTAAGAAAGCAAGAGCTTAAGTATGTCAAATCATCCGTGGTTGATAAAAATGAAGTTTTAACAAGTTATTGACTTGTACCAAATCAATATATATGCTCCAATATCTTAACATTATGCAAATGATTAAATAATGGGCATAACCAAATAAAAATTGACTTATAATGACTTCTTATATTATGCCAATTAAGGGGAGTAAAACATAATGGCTAATCAATGCCCCATAATCTTCATAATATGAAAATGATGAAATAAGTTGCCTAGCCAATAAAGATTGGCTTATAAATATTTCATGTCCAATTTAACAAGAATGGAAAATATAATTTGTAAGTAAGGTAGACAAATCATTTCCTTAGTCTTTTGGATTACTTACTCGATTCATTGTAGGTGTGGGACTACAATGAATCATTGCATTTATAAGTAAAACGTAAGATCAAAGGAGATAATTGAACTATATCATTAAAGTATACAACTGAAAGAAGAAAAAGACTGAAAAATAAACTAAGGCTGGAGGGAAGAGTCCTCGGCCTAAGGGAGCAAGTTTCTCAAGTTTTGTTTAAGTTGTTCTAAAATAATGTTCATGATTCCAAGGTCTTATGTTCATATAGAAAATGATTTGTATGCCTTAATTTCAAGAGAACATGTCATATTCATAGCATGAATCAGAAATAACGATTTAAGAAAGTAAAGTGACTTAACTTTCCAGAAACGCCATGTTGTTGTAGGAAGAGCTTTCCTTGATCATGCATAGTCTTTACGTGTATATGTGCATACACCCATACATTGTACAAGTGTGTTCTGACCCTATACTATTACTGTTTTTATAGGCGCAGGCCAGAGAGCAGATTGAAGACTCATTGAAGCGGTTTGAATTAACAAATTAAAAAAATAATTTGTTTTGTCACGTTCCAGCCTTTGATTATTGCTAAAAGCAAGTGTAACAAACTATATTAATAAGTCTAAATAATGACAACATATACTCGTAAATAATAAGCCGACTGATACACTTGCCATTGCGTGTGTATGGCCCTACTCCTACAGATGATACAAAAAAAAAAAACACTGGTGGACAAAAAAATAAAATAAAAAAGTTTTATGTTTTTTATTCAAATTCAAATATTATTTCTAAATCATTTTCATCATCTAAAACTAAATGTCAGTATTATTTTGGTAAAATGCTTTTACGAATTATTGTATGATTACAAACACTTAAACTTTAAAGTGGACGAGTAAAATAATTATATGAGCAAGTTTTGAATAATATTTGATTTTATTTAGAAAAGTAACAAAGATAATTGTATCGATAAATCATACTTATTATTTTAAAAATTAAACAGTTTTTTCACTATAATTAACTATTTAATATAGTAATTTTTTAGCGAAAAATACAACACTGTCGTTAATAGACTAATCAATTCAAACTGACGTAACATTTGGAGTGATGGAAATAAAAGTAAAGTGAAAAAACATATCATTTATCACGTGCTTTAGTTAGGTGTTATGTTATTGGGGACGCCAACTTTTAGTACATTTTTGTTTACACCTCTTTTTGTAAGTGTACATTGTCGATTTCCATTTTATCATCAACAGCTAATTAAAAAACATGACAATATTCATAAAGCCTAATTGTAACAAGTAATGTTCATGATGTATTGGTCATATATTTTTTTTTCTTTACTATAAGGGAGGATCAACGATTCGAGGATAAGCATAATAATATTTTTCATTGGAAATTTTGTAGCTTCTTATGCTATTGAGTTTCACGTATGTGCTAAGTGTCAGAACTCAGACTACCGTAATTGATATCCACACTATCTCTTTGGTGGGAAAACAATGACTATCTCCTGAATAAACAATTTTTAAGATACTAAAACATTTAAGGATACAAAAGCTTGTTCAAGTGATTAAACAAATAGGGAGTTCCTATAAACTCCGAAGGTCTAAACAAAACAACTAACATAATCATACTGAAGTTCAAACCCTAGAACTAAAAGTCATTGTACCAATTCTCTATCAATCAACAAGTCTAAGAGAGAAGGGGTGCGATCCCGGAAACTCAACATAAGTAGTCTAAGTCCGAAAAAGAAAGGACTAAACTAATGATGGATCCATGGTACCCTGAAAGAACTCACTCATCCTTGAATTTGGTGTCGGTAAAAAATCTCCTAACTGAGGTCTGTCAATAACCGTCTGAAGATGTTTTGTACTCAACAAAGAAAGAACAAGTGCAATATCAGTACACAAATCACGGTGTACTTGTAGGATCACGCGGCTATTCGAGTAAGAAAAATATAGGCCAAGCAATTACAACACAGTAATGCATGTTTGAACTATCATTTTAGGAGCAACATACAATTTCCCCATTTCAATGACAAACATATATGAAGGTAATCATCACAAGTGATGATCTCATGGAATCCACACTTAAATTGTTAGTATGTCGAAACGGGACACATTATCCAATAAATTCATGTGTCGGAACGTGACACCTGGTCCAATTTGTGTTTGAACATGAGACCTAATCCAAAATATCCATGTCTAAACGTGATACTTGATACAATATGTGTGTCGAAACGTGGTACCCGATTCAATATATGTGTCAGAACGTGACACCTAATCCATTAAACACAATCACAATCATAATTACACCTATAATGAACAATAATCTTAGTAATAAAATCAAATAATAAGTTTATGGTAGGTAATTAAACATTCATATCATTAGATTGATTCACATTTCCCCATTCATATGCATGCATACAATAAAGCAATTAATTGACATATATCAAAATAGAAAATAAAACCAGGATCTACCTCGAATCAAGTATGAATACTCCTAAGACACGTAAGTCTTCCCTTTCCAGAGTCTTTCAACTCGTTCTTGATCTTAAACAATCAATTAATGCAAGGATCACTAAACAAGGTCTAATTTACCCAAATAATAACAAAATTATTAATCAAAGATCAAAATCATGATCCTAATGTTTAACTAGGTCTTTTCCCACCATTAACTTCAGTCCAAAACCACCCCCAACAATAAATACCCAAGATTCTAAGCTCTAAGAATCGAAATACAAATAAGGGGAGTAATTTCCTTACTTTTAACACTAGAAGTCGTGGAAATTTGTCAAGAAACTTCCCTCGTCGTTCCTTGACTTTTAAGAACGAAGTTTTACATAAAACAATAAAATTGGTGTCTTTTCCTGACTTAAATCGTGGCTGTCCCGCCACGGCGGATGAAATCCCGCCTTAGTGGCTCCGCACTAGAGGGACTAATCCCTACCCGCCGCTTTCAAAGAGACAGAAGCTCAAAATTTTAGTAGCAAGCTGCGATATCAGAATACACCTTCAAATGTGGACGTTATAAAACTACCTTTTCGCTCCAAGTTCAGTTTCAGGAGTTCTACTCGCCCAAATTCAATTTCGTAAAGATGTACAGACTTCTTAAAGTCTTGCTATCCACTCATGTGATCAAATGCATATTTAAATTCCCCATTCCTTATCAGATTTCTCTAGATCTCACCTGACTCAGATTTTGTCGAAATCTGGCATGCGCTAAGAATTTCCAAATTACTACGCAAAGTTTTGTGACCTGAATTTCTTCCAAATTGGATTTTCGTAACGATGGGATTAAATTTAGATATTCTACCAATTAAACTTCTAAAATTCTCACAAAGTATATGAATTTAGTTTAAAAGATGCATGCCTTCTATTTTTTTCATAATAATTAATTATAATTTAATGAGTTATTTTATTATGCAGGCTATAGTTATACTCCCGCTGTTTCAAAAAGGATGACCTAGTTTTACTTGGAACGGAGTTTAAGAAAAGAAAGAATACTTATTAATCTTGATGTTCTAAACTAAAGTTATGTCAAGTGTACCAAAATGCCCTTTGATCTTGTGGTATTAAACATGCCACGTGGAAAGTTAACGTTAAAGTGTTGCGAAATAAGGAAAGGGGTTATTCTTTTTGTAACAGACTAAAAAGGAAATAGGGTCATTCTTTTTTAAACAGAAGAGTAATATATCTTGCAAGTAGAGGAATGGAGGAGAAAACAAACAATATATTTGAGGTCTCACACCATTGTTACAACCTCAAACAGGTATATATATTCATGAAGTGATCTATTCAAGGATTTCTACAAAAAAAAAAGAATTCAAGCAACTTTGCCATATAACCACTAGTTGCTACTAATGGACATCGCCTTAGTTTTAGTTTCATTTGTTCATGTATTTTAATTTTGTTGTTGTCTTTGGTAGTTAGAAAGTCATAGGTTTTTCCTTTTGATGAATTCAGCCAGTACAACACTAGTGTATCACTTATTTTACAGACTTGTCGATACAAAATTTTCTCTATTGAAACGTATTGTCAAACTGTGCTACATTTAGCACATATATCACATAATTTGTATTATCCAAATGCTATTTATACATAGAATCAAGGAGAAGAAGAGAGAGTTGATTTTCATTGATTCCTTTTTCTTGTGTTTTCAATGCATACATGTTGACTATATATATAGCACATAACCGACTCCACTAGGACCACATAATGACAGTTCATTAACTCCACTAACAATCAATCTAACAAACTAACTAATTGTAGTTAATTTCAATACTCCCCCTCAGGCTGGAAGGTGAAATATGTAACAACCCTAAAAATATATAAGATAAATAATGCTTAATGTGTCTAGAATGCCTACGATTAGACCGGGTTCACACAGATTGATGCACGTAGAACCAGACCTCTGAACCCTTACTACGTCAAAGACAACTAACTTGAGAAGTTATTTGAGATAGAGAAGGTTGGGTCAAACCATATAGGGTTCTCGAATACGAAGATTTACTGGAATGAGTCTTTACTGGACTTAAAAAGGGAAAATCATAGTTTTGGAGGGTCTAGGGGTAAAATGGTCTTTTTTCACGCTAAGTGTAGTATTGTAATTTTCCTAAATATATAATTAATTATTTATTTAATAAGGTGGAGGGGCATTTTCGGGAGAGAGAGTCAAAAATGGGCTCTTGAAGTGAAGTCTTGCTCCACCTGGGTTCGAACCTAGGTGGAAGCAATGAATTAATTTTTTTTTAAATTTAATTTGATAAATTAATGAAATTAATATACATTTATTATTTATTTTATGATTTAAAATAAAAGGAAATCAGATTCTTAATAATTAAATAAAACCTTATTTGACTAAGTCCTATACTAGACTCCTAAGCCTAAGAAAACTCTTCGCTCCCACGCTCATCTCTCTCTATCACGTCTCTATCACTCTCATTCACGATATCTTTCTGCCAAAGTAACTTCCAAGAACAGAAAAATAAACAAAGTTCTTCAAAATTGAAGAACTCACACGAAATCACAAGAAAACAAACGTTAATCACACGTTAGGTAAAGGGAAGTTGTCCGTCGAGTGGTGTTGACATTTAGGGGACTTGGAAGTTATTTTGGGTGAAGTTTTCGGGCATCAAGTCTAGGTTTTAATGTCAAAAAGGTATGGGTTACCTTCTCTCTTGGTCCATTTCCTAAAGAGACCTCTTAAGGTTCAGATTATTCAGTCCGAAAACTAGGGTTGTTCCCCGTTGCATGTCCCTGTCACTAACTCCCAATGATTCATATGTTGGGTATGACTGCTGGTATATTTAGGTGTATGTTGTGTTTTTGTGATGAATATGTTTATGTTTGTGTAATTGAAATCGTATGAATGACAACCTATGTGTTTTTGCAACTATGTGTATGTGTGTGCAAGAATGTGACTATGACTAGGGTCTCGGCTTGAGGCTCCAAAATGTGTAACGTTATGGTTGTTATTTTATATGCATAAACCTATGTAAATCGTTATGTTCATAAAAGATAAAATGTGGCTGATTTAAGTAACGATCTCTTGGCTAAACGAATATATGAAAAAAGCACCACAAAACATGTTAAATGGTCTACGAATTACTCTATGAGTTCAAGTGAAAATATTGATTAAAGTGAGATTAAATGAGACCAAATTTCAATCAATTTACATGTTTAGTTGAAGCTAAATGTAGATGAACAAATCTGGAAAATTAATTGAGTGAAAAATGAGGCGAGGTCACCAGAATTCGAACCCACGATCTCACCCGTATAATGCCTTAAAATTGCAAAAGGGAAATGGGGGTCAAGGGGATTCGATCTCGGGTGTGTTGGCTGAAAAGTAAAGTACAAAAGAATTAATAAAAAGAAATGTGAGGTGTGGGAATCTAACCCACGACCTCCAGGCAGCGAATGAGAGTCAAAGAAAAATGAAGGAAAAAGAACTGGGAGGCGTGGGAATCAAACCCACGACCATCTAGGAAGATTTATGGGGGGAAATTTAAAAGAAATTAAAAAGAGATTGTGGGGGTTCGAACCCAAATCCCCTGGTCCAAGGGAAAGAAAGTTTAAATAAATGAAATTAAAAGAAAATAAGGTCGTGGGGGTTTGATCCCACATCCGCTCAATCCCATTGAGCGAAAAATGAAGAGAAAAAATAAGGGAAAATTAAAATGAAGGTGTTGGGGCTCGATCTTGGGCCCCAAGCCGTGTGGACCAAAATGCAATGAATGATTCAAAATTTTTTAAGGGATTCAAAATTGGGTTTCCTAGCCCAAACTCTGTATTGATTCATAAGCCATACTTAAATTAAATATTCAAGAATAATGCTGCCTACTTAGATCGAAATTGATATCTTGGCATACATACAAGATGCATAAGTCTTGTACCACAAAATCTTAGGAATATATGAATCATTTAAACGAACAATGAATGAAGCCTCATGGCTAGTACGTATAGACCCATAAGTCTAGCATACGTTTAAAAATAATTGAACATAAGATGTATGTAATGAAATGATGTAACCCTAGAAGGGTTAAGTAAGAGTGTAAAACACACTAAATGGTCAAGTGCATTGGCACATCATGAAATGAACAATGAAATGATGAATTGAACAAAGAAATGATGAAATAAACAAAGAAATGATGAACTGAACAATGAAATGATGAAACCCTAGAAGGGTTAAGTAAGAGTGTGAAACATACTAAATGGCCAAGTGCATTGGTATATGACCAAATGAACATTCATGTAAAATGGGGTGAGTAATTATGAAGAGAAAATGTGCTAATGTTAATGAATGTGGTTACAACATGATTTTAGGCTAATGTAAAAGATGAGTGCATTCTCAAATGAGCCTAAGTAAATGTCACCAAAATATACCTACCTTTGAGAGTGTAAAGTTAATGAAGAGACTAGTCTCTATGAACACTCTAATGAAAGTATTGAGATTAACACACTTAATACTAATGATGAGATGAGAAATCATCTATTGCGCTGTGATGTCCTTATACTAGAAGCCAGCTTCCATGACGTGTGAGTTGAATGTAATGAAACTTTATACTGAGAATCGGTAGACTAGCTATTAGTGGTGATACCTTCTTTCAGGAAGGATGGAGGTTCACGTAACTCTCATGAGATGAGACTGTCCGGCATGACGAGTATGGGTCTCCATATATCTCCTAGTCCTCGAACCTATACTGCCAATATAGGGATCTGGCGGGGTTCAATTGCCATGTACGCTAGCATTTTTTGGGTCACTTTGGCCCGTGATTCCACCTATTTTCTATTTGGGGGAGACACTGGATTTCTGGATGCTCACATGATCTATGTCGGTTAAAGTTAAAGTTCCCCAATGAATGAATGAGGCTAGCCTCAAATGATGTACATAATGAAATGAATGATACTAGAGGTGTTAGGATAGTATGATAAAGAGGTGAGCTAGACTTAACTAATGACACTAGGTCATTCTTGATCATTGCACAGCGAACCCGATGAAAGTATTAAACTACATCCTAGGTATAGCTGGTGTTTACACTAGCCTATGAAAAAAATGAAATGAACTACGTATGAATTAATAAAATAGACTCTGTGTTTGCTAAAGAAGGCTCCCTAGTTGAGGTACCATATGTTGAGCCCTCATTTCAGGAAGTCTTAATGTCAAGTCCATGATTCTAAGATCTCATGACATTTGAACGAATGATATGAAAAATGTTATGTGCTATATGCAATATGTTATGTCCTATGTACAAGATGTTATGTGTTGTGTGCAATATGATAAGTATGATGATGCTGTTACTCTCATTGCATGACATTCCTAATCCAAATTTTGCAAGTCCACTGACTTTTCTAATCCAAATATGGCAAGTCCACTGACTTGACCTTCCATGTTGTTAGGAAAGAGCTGTTCTTACTCAATCATGTCCTTGGTGTTTGCTTGCATATATCCATAATTAGTACAAGTGTGTACTAACCCTATACAACTCTACAATTTTAGGTGTAGGCATAGGTGGACGCTAGAGCTACATGTTGATGCTGAAACTATCCGGACGTGGAGAATTCATTCGGACTTGATAGGCCCTCATGCTTTCGAGGATTCTTGTGCATTATATTCTATCTTAGTTATAGGATTGAGCTAGTGGAGTATGTTCCACTAGCGTTTTTTCCGTTTTTGTTCAGACATTGTATTGGTGCCATTTTGGGAAGTATACATTTAGTGCTATATTAAACTATTTCTTCATTTGATGATCTTAATGTTAGATGGTTGATGGTGAACAATTATGAACTAATGGAATAATTAGTATATATGTTAAGAAACAAAAAGTTTCAAATTTTCCGCTAAAATTAACCTAGAGAAAGTAAGAATGGCGTAAGTAGGCTTATCTGCGACCTCTGAGAGGTCAACGACACCAGTCTCGTCTAAGGTCTAGACTCCTGTCGTGACAAAGTTGGTACCAGAGCGCTAGGTTCACTTCGAGGATAATAAGTTAACATCAACAACATTGAGTAGTTTCAAAGTCATGGTAGTGAAGTGCACCACTACCTGAATTAGAGACTGCATGATGCTTTGAAAAATTTCCCTTCTTCTAATCTTATAGTGCCTTCTCTAATGTCGGATTTCTTGGTGTTAATACCGTATCTAACATTAACTCTTAAAGTTTCCAAAAGATGAATACAAGGATAAAAATAGGCAAAGAGATTCGAGGAGCAGCTGCTGGGGTAATTCAAGTTCCTTCCAAGGCTCCAACTACTGGAATAGTGATTCCTGTTAACCCAGCTGGGTTGACAGATGGAGAAGTAAGGACAATGTTGGTACATATGGCCCAAGCTATCACTTTACAAGCTCAGACTATTTGGTTTTATTGATGTGGAGAAGTCTGAGTTGGCATCCTACCAGCTAAGGGATGTAGCTCAATCCTGGTATAAAGTGTGGCAAGATAGCAGGGCCTTAGAAGGAGGTCCCATTACTTGGGATGTTTTCAAGATGACTTTTTTAGAGTGGTTATTTCCCAGATAAATGAAGGAGGATAAGGATGAGGAATTCATAAGCCTTAAGCAGGGCTCGATGTTAGTCAGGTATTACTCCTTGAAGTTCATAAAACTTTACAGCTCAGTAGACGCCACCTTGTAGGAAGTGTGGCATACTACATGGAGGAGAGGGTATGATGGGCTCTAACTCTTGTTACACTTGTGGCAAACCGGGTCACATGATGAAGATTGTTCGAATAGGAGTAAATGTAAGAGCTGATAGGGTTCATAAAGAATGCCCAATAGTTGTATGTTGTAAGACTATGTGTGTAGACTTGGTTGAGTTACCAATGCATGCTTTTGATGTTATTCTAGCATGGACTAGATTCATAGTTGTTATGCTTGTATGGATTGTCGTAGTAGGGTTGTGAGATTGTATTTCCCTAATGAATAAAAGCTAGTCTGGGAGGGGTACAACTCGAGTCGTCCTAATCCCTTGATTTCAAACCTTAAAGCCAATAAAATGATGTCCAAGGGGTTATTGTGTCATCTTGTAAGTGTTAATGATTTAGATCATGACATTCCTTCCATAGACTCAGTGCCTATAGTGAATGAGTTCGAAGATGTATTTCCTTATGATTTGCCTAGAAATCCTCCCCCTCGAGAGATTGACTTCGGTATCGACTTAGAACCCGATACTAAACCAATTCCAATTCCTCCTTACAGAATGTCTACAACTGAACTCAAAGAGTTGAAGATGCAATTAAAAGATCTCACTTATAAGGGTTTCATTCAGCCGAGCATATCCCCTTGGGGTGCTCTAGTGTTGTTTGTGAAAAAGAAAGATAAAACCCTTAAAATATCTATCGATTATCGGCAGCTCAACAAAGTCACTATCAAGAATAAGTATCCACTTCCCAGAATAGATGACTTATTTGACCAACTCCAAGGGTCTAGTTTCTTCTCTAAGATTGATCTTCGTTCACGGTACCATCAACTTAGGGTTAGAGATGAAAATGTTCCAAAGACAACTTTTCGTACCCGTTATAGTCATTACACGTTTCTGGTTATGTCATTTGGTCTCACTAATGCACCTGATGCATTTATGGATCTCATGAACTGAGTCTTCAGTGAATACCTTGACTCTTTCATCATAGTATTCATTGATGACATTCTCATCTAATCTAAGACCAAGCAAGAGCATGAACAACATTTGAGACTAATCTTGCAGGTGCTTAGACAACATTAGTTGTATGCCAAATTTAGCAAGTGTGAATTTTGGCTTAGATCAGTGACCTTCCTGGGTCATGTTGTGCCTGAAAAAGGTATGGAGGTAGATCCCAAGAAGTCTGAGGTTGTTAAGAACTGGCCAAAACCTCTTACTCCCACATATATCTGTATCTTCTTGGGATCGGCTGGTTTTTACCGCTGGTTTGTGGAGGGTTTTTCTTCCATGGTTGTCTCACTGACAGATTAGACCAAGAAGAAGGTCAAGTCTGAAAGGACGGAGACTTGTGAAAAGAGTTTCGAGGAGCTCAAGGACAGACTCACTTCAGCCCTGGTGCTTACTTTGCCTAAGTGTGGTGAGAATTAAACTGTTTATTGTGATGCATCCAGGGTCGGCTTGGGTTATGTTCTTACGTAGGGTAGTAAGGTGATAGCTTATGCGTCCACACAGCTCAAGGTTTATGAGAAGAATTATCCCACTCAAGACCTGGAGTTGGAAGTTATGGTCTTTGCACTGAAATTGTGGAGGCACTACTTGTATGGAGTACATGTGGATGTGTTCACAGACCACAAAAGTCTCCAGTATGTGTTCACACAGAGGGAGTTGAATCTACGTCAGCGGAGGTGGTTGGAGCTATTGAAGGACTTCGACATGAATGTCCACTACCATCCAGGTAAGGCTAATGTTGTATATGATGCTTTGAGTAGGATAAGCATGGGAAGTACAACCCACGTTGAGGATGAAAAGAAGGAGTTGGTGAAAGATATACACAGACTGGCCAGACTAGGTGTGTGGTTAGTTGAATCTACTAGTCGGGATATTTCAGTTCATCCTAGTTCTGAATCATCCTTAGTAGTTGAAGTCAAGTAGGTCAACATCTTGATCCTGTGTTAATAGAGCTGAAGGACTTAGTGTTGGTTAAGATGAATGAGTCTTTTTCTTTGGGAGATGACGACTTACTTAAGTACCAAGACAGGCTGTGTGTACCAGATGTGGATGATTTGAGGACCAGGATCATTGTAGAGGCCCATGGTTCCAGATATTCCATACATACAGGTTTCATCAAGATGTATCATGATCTTAAACAGATTTATTGGTGGGATGGCATGAAGAAGGACATCACAGATTATGTGGCCAAGTTTCCTAAATGCCAGCAGGTTAAGGCAGAACATCTTAAGCCTGACGGTCTTACTCAGACTATTGAGGTTTCGACTTAGAAATGGAGGCCATTAATATGGACTTCGTGGTTGGTCTTCCGAGGACTAGGAGACAGCATGATACCATATGGGTTATTGTGGATAGGATGACTAAGTATGCCCACTTTATCCCTGTGAAGTCTACTTACAGAGCCGAGGAGTATGCGAAACTCTACATTGATGAGATTGTGAGATGGCATGGGATTCCTCTGTCCATCATTTCAGATAGAGGAGCTCAGTTCACTTAACATTTCTGGAGATCCTTTCAGAAGAGCTTAGGCATGCAGGTAAAGCTTAGTACTGCCTTTCATCCTTAGATTGATGGGAAGGCAGAGCGCACCATTCAGATATTGGAGGATGTGTTGAGAGTGTGTGTGATTGACTTCAGAGGTAGTTGGGATGACCATCTGCCTATGATAGAGTTCTCGTATAATAATAGCTATCACTCCAGCATTGGGATGGCACCATTTAAGGTACTGTATGGTAGGAGGTGTAGATATCCATTTGG
The DNA here is from genome assembly GCA_027705065.1 of Solanum peruvianum. Classification (NCBI taxonomy): domain Eukaryota; kingdom Viridiplantae; phylum Streptophyta; class Magnoliopsida; order Solanales; family Solanaceae; genus Solanum; species Solanum peruvianum. The sequence goes on along the minus strand of JAKWJD010001762.1, from coordinate 9,961,248 downwards.
GTGGTTCGAGGTTGGAGAGTCATCCATTTTGGGTCGATAGATCATTTATGAGGCCTTAGAGAAGGTCAGGGTGATTAGAGACAAGTTGAGTACTTCTTACAATCGGCAAATGTCATATGCAGATAACAGAAAATGACCCTTAGAGTTCGGTGTTGGTGACCAAGTTTATTTGAAGATATCACCTATGAAAGAGGTGATGAGGTTTGGCAGGAAGGGGAAGTTGAGTCTGAGGTATGTGGGTCTATATAAGATTCTACAGCGTTGGGTGAGGTGGCCTGTGAGTTGGCATTGCCTGCAGAATTAACTTTTCTCTATTCAGTCTTTCATGTTTCTATGTTAAAGAAGTGCCTAGGTGATCCAACATCGATTCTACCTGTTGAAGGTTTGGGGGTCGATGAAGACTTGTCCTATAAGGAGGTACTTGTAGAGATATTAGACAGACAATTTAAGCGGCTGACAAGGATATTGGCACAGTGAAGGTATTGTGGAGGAATCATCTACTTGAGGGGGCTACGTGTGAGGCCGAGGCCGATATGAGATCCTGATACCTTCATCTTTTCAGCTCTTGAGGTTAGAGTTCATACTCTTAAGTCTAAGTTTCCTTATCTGTCTATTCTTTGTTGCTATTGCTTGACTTTGCATAATGATTATGTTATATTATGACTGGCATTGTGCTAGATAGTAGTGGTGTCATTCGGGGTGAATGTTCCTGGGGAGGGGTAATGTAACAACCCTAAAATGTATAGGATAAGTAGTGCTTAATATGTCTACAGTGCCTACGATTAGACCAGGTTCACATGGATTGATACACATAGATACATACCTCTGAACCCTTGCTAAGGCCAAGCCAACTAACTTGGGGAGTTATTTGAGCTATAAAAGGTTGGGTCCAACCATGTAGGGCTCTTGAATACAAAGATTTATTGGAATGAGTCTTTACCGGACTTAAAAAGGGAAAATCATAGTTTTTGAGGGTCTAGAGGTAAAATGGTCTTTCTCCAGACTAAGGGTAGTATCTTAATTACCCTAAATATATAATTAATCATTTCATTAATAAGGTGGAGGGACATTTTGGGGAGAGAGGGCCGAAAATGGGCTCTTTAAGTGAAGTCTTGCTCCACCCGGGTTCGAATCTAGGTGGAAGCAATGAATTAAATTTGTTCTCAATTTAGGTTGTAAATTAATGACATTAATTTATATTTATTTTTTATTATGTGATTTAAAATAGAAGGAAATCAGATTCTTAATTATTTAAATAAAACCTTATTTGACTAAGTCCTAAACTAGACTCCTAAGCCTAAGAAAACTCTTCTCTCCCACGCTCATCTTTCTCTCTCACGTCTCTATCACTCTTATTCACGATTTGTCTCTGCAAAAGTAACTTTCAAGAACAATAAAATAAACCATGTTCTTCACATTTGAAGAACTCACACGAAATCACAAGAAAAGAAATGTTAATTACACGTTAGGCAAAGAGAGGTTGTCCGTCGAGTGGTGTTGACATTGAGGGGACTTGTAAGTGAAGATCTTGGATGAAGTTTTTGGTCAGAAAGTCGAGGGTTTAACGTCAAAAAGGTATGAGTTATCTTCTCTCTTGGTCCATTTTCCCAGATACCCCTTAAGGTTCAGATAATTCAGTCCGAAAACTAGGGATGTTCCCCGTTGCATGTCCCTGTAACTAGCTCCCAGTGATTCCTAGGTTGGGTATGATTGCTGGTAGATTTAGGTGTATGTTGTTTTTTCGTGATGCATAGGTTTATCTTTTTGTATTTGAAATCGTATGAATGACAACCTATGTGTTTTCGCAACTATGTGCATGTGTGTGCAAGAATGTGACTATGACTAGGGTCTCGGCTTGAAGCTCCAAAATGTGTAACATTATGGTTGTTATTTTACGTGCATAAACCTATGTAAATAGTGATGTTCATAAAAGATGAAATTTGGCTGATTTAAGAAACAATCTCTTGGCTAAACGAATCTATGAAAAATTCACCCCAAAACGTGTTAAATGGTCTACGAATTACTCTATGAGTACAAGTGAAAATATTGATGAAAGTGAGCTGAAATGTGACAACTTTTTGCAGCAACTTACATGTTTAGTTTAGGATAAATGTAGATGAACAAATCTGGAAAATTAATTCAGTAAAAATGAGGTGAGGTCACCAGGATCCGAACCCGCGACCTCACCCATATAATGCCTTAAAATTGCAAAAGGGAAATTGGAGACAAGGGGTTCGATCTCGGGTGTGCTGGATGAAAATTAAAGTACAAAAAAATTAATAAAATGAAAGGGAATCGAACCTACGACCTCTAGGCAGCGAATGAGAGTCAAAGAAAAATGAAAAAAAAAAAGAAATGGGAGGCATGGGAATCGAACCCACGACCTCCTAGGAAGATTCAAGGGGGAAAATTAAATAGAAATTAAAGAGAGGTTGTGGGGGTTCGAACCCACAACCCCTAGTCCAAGGGAGAGAGAGTTTAAAAAAAAGAAATTAAAATAAAATGAGGTTGTGTGGGTTCGATCCCACATCTTCTCAATCCCACTAAGTGAAAAATGAAGAGAAAAACTAAGGGAAAATTAAAATGAAGGTGTTGGGGCTCGATCTTGGGTCCCTAAGCCATGTGGACCAAAATGCAATAAATGAAAAAAATGTAAGTCTTGTCTAAGGGATTCGAAATTGGGTTCCCTTGCCCAAATTTTGTATTGATTCATAATCAATACGTGAATTAAATATTCAAGAATAATGCTGCCTACTTAGATCGAAATCAATATCTTGTCATATATACAAGATGCATAAGTCTTGTACCACAAAATCTTAGGAAGATATGAATCACTTACACGAACGATGAATGAAGACTCATGGCTTGTATGTATAAACCCATAAGTCTAGCACACGATTAAAAGTAAGTGACCTAATATGTATGTAATGAAATGATGTAACCCTATAAAGGTTAAGTAAGAGTGTAAGACACACTAAATGTCCAAGTGCATTGGCACATGATGAAATGAACAATGAAATAATGAAATGAACAATGAAATGAGGAAATGAACAAAGAAATAATGAAATTAACAAAGAAATGATGAACTCAACAATGAAATGATGAAACCCTAGAAGGGTTAAGTAAGAGTGTGAAACACCCTAAATGGCCAAGTGCATTGTCATATGACCAAATGAACATTCACATAAAATGGGGTGAGTAATTATGAAGAGCCAATGTGCTAATGTTAATGAATGTGGTGACAACATGATATGAGGATAATGTAAACGATGATAGCAATCTCAAATTAACCTATGTAAATATTACCAAAACATACTCACCTATGAGAATGTAAAGTTAATGAAGAGACGAGTCTCTATGAACACTCTGATTAAATTATTGAGATTAACACACTTAATAATAATGATGAGATAAGAAATAATCTATTGAGCTATGATGTCTTCATACTAGAACCCAACTTTCATGACGTATGCGTTGAATGTAATGGAACTTTATACTGAGCACCGATAGACTAGCTATGAGCGGTGATGCCTTCTTTCGGAAAGGGCGGATGTTCACATAACTCTCATGAGATGAGACTGTCCGTCATGCCGGGTATGAGTCTCCTTATATCTCCTAGTCTTCGAACCTATACTGCCAATGAAGGGATCTGCCGAGGTTCATTCCCATGTACGCTAGCATGTTTTGGGTCACTTTTGCCGGTGATTCCACCTCTTATTGGTGTGGGGGAGACATTGGATTTCATGATGCTCACATGATCTATGTCGGTTAAAGTTAAAGTTCCCCAATGAATGAATGAGGCCACCTCAAATGATGAACATAATAAAATGAATTTTAAAAAAGGTGTAAGGATAGGATGATAAAGAGGTGAGATAGACTTAAGTTATGACACTAGGTCATTCTTAATCATTGCACAGCGAACCCGATGAAAGTCTTAAACTACATCCTAGGTATAGTTGGTGCTTACACTAGCCTATGAAAGAAATGAAATGAAGTACGTACGAATGAATGAAGCAGACTCTATGTTTGATAAAGAAGGATCCCTAGTTGAGGTCTCATATGTTGAGCCCTCATTTCCGGAAGTCATAATGTCAAGTCCATGATTCCAAGGTCATGGCATATGAACGAATTATATGAAAAATGTTATGTGTTATATGGAATATGTTATGTCCTATGTACAAGATGTTATGTGCTGTGTGCAAGATGATAAGTATGATGATGGATGTTACTCTCATGGCCTGACTTTCCTAATCCAAATTTGGCAAGTCCGCTGACTTTTCTAATCCAAATATGGCAAGTCTACTAACTTGACTTTCCATAACCATGTTGTTAGGAAAGAGCTGTTCTTACTCATACATTTCCTTGGTGTGTGCTTGCATATACCCATACTTATTAAAAGTGTGTACTAACACTATACAACTCTTCAACTTTAGGTGCAGGCACAGGTGGACGCTAGAGCTACATGTTGACACTGAAACTATCCGGATGTGGAGCATTCATCCGAACTTGGTAGGCCCTCATGCTTTAGAGGATGCTTGATATACCGTGGTTTCACGGTATAATTAATGCTTTTTTCCTTAAGTTTAGTGTGTCCAAAAGCCTTTTTGTGCTAATTTTGATATAAGTTTCTCTTTGTTTTGCAGGAAATCTGTCCAAAGCTGAATGCGGAGATTTTGAGCGAAAATTGCAGAAGAGACCACCTACGGAGCTTATGACGGTCCGTCGTGCTTGTGACGGTCCGTAGGTGGCAGCGTAGAGAAGCTGCTGAAGGAAGATTGGGAAGTCTGACCAAGTGTGGGATTACGAAGCTTGTGACGGTCCGTCATGGCCATGACGGTCCGTCCTGCAGGTCCGTCGTGAAGATCAGAGAAGTGATCCCAGTACCCAGATTCCAGGAGTTGAAGTATTTTGAAACAAAGACCCTCGACGGACCGTCGTGCCTATGGCGGTCCATCACACTTGCCGTCGAGGGGAATGAAGAAAGCAGCTGAAGAAATTGGACAAGTATGGGACGACGGAGCCCACGACGGTCCGTCATGACTACGACGGTCCGTCGCGTGGTCCGTCGACCCAGCCGCGTTTTGGCAGATTTCCAGAAATTAGAATCCTTGTTTAATTAGGTTTTTATTTTTTTATAAATAGTTCGAAAAACCTCGTTTTTGAGGTTAGACTCTTTGATTATCAAATTCCATATAGTTAGACTTTGTGATTATTAGACTTTGTGTTTTCGAGTGTTTGATTATTGGAGATTGATACAAGTGATTTTTGGTGATTAATCAAGCATATTTTCGGACTTTATTCTTTCTCATTGAAGTAAGTACATGAATTCTAATTTAACATATTTGAATATTGTGTTTATGGCTATGAGTAACTAAATTCCATAACTAGGGTTGTGGGAACCATAGGCAAATAATGAGATAAACCCTAACTAAAATAACAATTCTAGAATAGTGTCTTGCATGTATTAATAATTCTTTCGCTTAGAAGTCTTTTTAACGGATGATCAACGTTAGAACTCGCCTTAATGCTACTTGCCGGACCAAGGAGGTAGATAATAGGAAAAGAATTATTAACATAGACTTAGTGTATACTATCTAATAGGCTAGTATTGATTGGTACGAGGTGATAACTTAGTCAAATATCGAATACGATGCTTAATATGAGGTAAAGATAAGGGTTAGGAAAGCAACACACGTAGCCGGACCAAGGTGCGGAGTGAGATTTTTAGATGCCGGACCAAGGATTTAGAAATACATAACTTATCACTTTGCATGCAAGATACTAGGAAAGAATTGTTATAGTTAGAATTATCATGTTACGAACCTGTGGGGAACACGTAAACCCTAGTTACTTTAATTCATTGATTAAAACCCAATATTAAAAGCTGTCAACTGTCTCTTTCAATTACATTAGTTATTTTTACTCATTAGGTAATACAAACCCCAATTTTTATATTTTTACTTTCCAAGAAAGTTATTGACCAAACGATAGTAATACTAGGTTAAAGTTAAGTCTAGACTATTTTCCTCGTGGGAACAATCCCAACCTCACTAGTTGGGTTATTTACTTGACACGACCGCTTTACTTCTCATTTGAGAAGTAAGTTTGAGCGTATCAAATTTTGGCGCCGCTGCCGGGGAACTTAGCTTTTAGATTAACTTGAACTTCTTACTATAGTTTAGTTGATATTTTCTTGATTTTACTTTGTTTTATTGTTTTTGATTTCTTTTTTCAGAACTATCCTCCTTGTATGCCAAATACACGGAGAGGAAGAGAACCGTTGTTTCCCTACGATCACGAGCTAGAGCGTACACTGCGAAACATGAATCGTAATTTGGGAATCAATGATGAGGACCTAAACCAGAACATCCCAGCTCCCGCTGATGTTCATGGTCATATGTTACCCGATGCTCCGGGTGAACATCAACAGAGGGGACAGAATCCCGCTCCACGGCCCCAAGCATACTACAGAGGCTATGATAACATAGCAGATTCGGATGGGCCACTGGTTTTGCCTCCTCTACCCACAGTCCACACTTTTGTGGTAACTAGTAGTCTGATGCAAATGCTCACTGCCAGAGGTTTGTTTTCAGGGCTACCTTCTGAGGATCCACATGCCCATATAGCTAAGGTAAGGGCAGTGTGTAAAAGTTGTGTGGGGAGGCCTGATTTGGATCTAGATGTGATAGGGCTCAGAGTGTTTCCTCTCTCACTGACGGGAGAGGCTGCTATGTGGTTCACTGAGCTCCCATACAACTCCATCTTCACTTGGAATCAACTACGGGATGTCTTCTTAGCACGCTACTATCCGGTCTCCAAGAAATTAAACCACAAAGACAGGGTGAACAACTTTGTGGCACTACCAGGAGAGTCAGTTAGTAGTTCTTGGGATCGATTCACCTCATTCTTGAGAAGTGTTCCAAACCACCGCATTGATGATGAGTCACTGAAAGAATACTTCTATCAGGGACAAGATGATAACAATAAAGCAGTGTTGGACACTATAGCAGGTGGATCTTATGGAGAATGGCCTTATGCTGAGATTGCTGAGAAATTAGAGAAAATCTCCCGTAACAACAAAGCTTGGAGTACTAGGAAGTCCGATACAGGGAGAAACACCTTCGCAGTGCAGTCCACTCACAACCCAGCCACAGATGATATTCGTGAAGAAATGGCTCAGATGAGAACTGAGCTTGGGTTGGTACTAAAACATGTCGTTGGGGGTGCAGAAAAGGTAAATGCAGTCAACTATTTGGCTAAACCACCACCTCCAATCGATGAGTGTTATTATGAGGAGGATTCCTATGCAGTAAATGAACAGATGGGGGGTTTCCGACCAAGTGCCCAAGGCTCTAATCATGAAAATTGGCGCCAAGGTCAAGGGAACCAAGGTCGGAACTATGGTAACTACAATCGTGAGGGCCATTATGTCCGAGATGGAAACTACAATCGCGACAACAACTTCAACAGGGGTAGCTATGGTAACAGAAATGACAGGAATGGACCCTATGTTCCTCCTCAAAATCGTGAAGTTACTCCCAGGGATGGTGGAGGTAGTATGTCGCGAGTTGAGGATATGTTGCATAAGATGATGAGGAGGTTCGATGCTAGTGATGAGCACAATAAAGAGTTGAGGAATGATCTAGCGGGTATTGGGCAAAAAGTTGATACACATGCAATATCGATTAAGCAACTTGAGTTACAATTGGCCCAATTATCTGCAACTGTGAACACACGGCAACCGGGCACCCTTCCTAGCAACACTGTCCAAAATCCAAAAAATGATGGACATTGTATGGCAATTACTACTCGCGGTGGCAAGCAAACCATTGATCCACCTATGCCATCTGATGAGAATAAGGTGACAACAGAATCTGATAAAGTGGTAGATGTTGATGCTGAATTAGAGGATGAGACTGAGAAAGATGCTGAAGTGCCCAAAAAGGTAATCCTATGCCTAGGCCACCACCCCCATTTCCTCAAAGATTAGTGAAAAGACCGAGGATGGCAAATATCGGCGTTTTATAACAATGTTGAAGCAACTTTCTATCAATGTCCCTTTGGTAGAAGCTTTAGAACAAATGCCCGGTTACGCCAAGTTTATGAAAGATCTGGTCACAAAGAAAAGATCGGTTACTTTTGAGGATGATGACAGAATGCAGCATTGTAGTGCTATTGCTACAAGATCTCTGGTCCAAAAGAAAGAAGATCCGGGTGCGTTCACCATTCCTTGTACAATCGGGCTATTACATTTTGCGAAAGCATTATGTGATCTGGGGGCAAGCATAAATCTCATGCCCCTCTCGATTTACAAGAAGTTGGGTCTGGGTGACCCAAAACCCACTGCAATGCGGCTACTGATGGCCGATCGAACAGTAAAACGACCTATAGGGATACTCCACGATGTGTTGGTAAAAGTGGAGTCGTTCATATTTCCAGCAGATTTTGTTATTCTTGATTGCGAAGTCAATTTCGAAGTGCCCATTATTCTTGGGAGGCCATTCCTTGCTACGGGAAGAGCCTTAGTAGACATGGAAAAGGGGCAGATGAAATTTCGGTTGAACAATGAGGAAGTAACCTTTAATATTTGTAGGTCCATGAAGCAGAGTGGTGAGCTCCAATCGGCATCTGCGATATCCTACAACATGGGTGAGACATTTGAGACACAAATAGAAGAATGTCTAGGTGTCGAAGCATTAGCGGCAGTGATAATGAACTTTGATAGCGATTGCATTGAAGAGTATGAGTCATTAGTCGCTGCTCTTGACCGAGGTGATGTTCGGTTTAAACCAAAGAAATTTGAGCTTGATATGAAGAATCGCGAGTCCCCACCCGCGAAACCATCTATAGAGGAAGCTCCAAAATTAGAACTAAAAGCTCTCCCACCTCATCTCAGGTATGAATTCTTAGGAAAGGGTGACACTTTGCCGGTAATCATTGCGTCAGACTTGGATGCACAACAGGTTCAGAGTTTGGTGACGGTACTAAAAAGGTTCAAAAGAGCTATTGGGTGGACTATTGCGGACATTATTGGGATCCCTCCCGGTATTTGCTCTCATAAAATCCAACTCATGCCTGATCATAAGCCGAGTATTGAACACCAGAGACGCTTGAATCCTCCTATGCAAGAGGTTGTGAAGAAGGAAATATCAAGTGGTTGGATGCTGGAGTAATCTATCCAATCGCCGATAGTAGTTGGGTATGCCCGGTTCAGTGTGTACCTAAGAAAGGGGGAATGACTGTGGTCCCCAACGAAAAGGATGAACTTGTTCCAATGAGACCGGTTACTTGATGGAGGGTGTGCATGGACTACCGTAAACCGAACTCATGGACTGAAAAAGACCATTTTCCTATGCCCTTCATGGATCAGATGTTGGATAGACTTGCCGGAAAAGGGTGGTATTGTTTTCTTGATGGGTATTCGGGATATAATCAGATTTCTATCGCACCAGAAGATCAAGAGAAAACCACTTTCACTTGTCCATATGGGACTTTTGCGTTCAGAAGAATGCCGTTTGGGTTGTGCAATGCACCCGCAACCTTTCAGAGATGTATGATGTCAATATTTTCTGACATGGTGGAGGATACTATAGAGGTTTTTATGGATGATTTTTCTGTAGTTGGTGATTCATTTGAGCGATGCTTGACCAATTTATCTGAGGTTCTTAAGAGATGTGAAGACTGCAATCTGGTACTAAACTGGGAAAAGTGTCATTTCATGGTGAAAGAGGGTATTGTGTTGGGTCATCGCATTTCAGAAAAGGTATAGAGGTTGATCGAGCTAAAGTTGAGGTAATAGAGAGACTTCCCCCGCCGATCTCTGTGAAAGGTGTGAGAAGCTTTCTTGGGCATGCAGGTTTTTATCGGAGATTCATCAAAGACTTTTCAAAGATTGCACATCCATTGTGCAAATTACTGGAGAAAGAATGTAAATTTTGTTTTGATGAGTCCTGTCTTAGAGCATTCAGTGAGCTAAAAGAGAAGTTAGTGTCTGCACCTATCATTATTTCTCCGGACTGGAACAGTCCATTTGAGGTAATGTGCGATGCTAGTGGGGTGGCTCTTGGTGTAGTATTGGGACAGAGAAGAAACAAAATCCTTCACCCAATTTACTATGCTAGTAAAGCCCTAAATGAAGCCCAGAAGAACTACACAGTGACTGAGCAAGAACTCCTCGCAGTAGTCTTTGCTTTTGAGAAATTTCGCTCCTATTTGCTAGGTACTAGAGTCATAGTGCATACTGACCATTCAGCACTGAGATATTTGATGGCGAAAAAGGATGCGAAACCAAGGCTGATTCGTTGGGTATTACTGCTGCAAGAATTTGACTTTGAAGTGCTGGATAGAAAAGGGACTGAAAATCAAGTTGCTGATCATTTGTCCCGTCTAGAGGATGAAGCTATGAGAGAGTTAGGGGATAAGACTGACATTGATGATACTTTCCCCGATGAACATGTATTGGCTGCTTCACAAGACTTGATTCCATGGTTCGCAGATTTTGCGAACTATCTGGCTAGTGATATTGTTCCATCAGACTTGTCCTTTCATCAAAGGAAAAAGTTCATGTACGATGTGAAGAAGTTCTTTTGGGATGAACCATACTTGTATAGGAGTTGTGCCGACGGGCTTATTCGGCGTTGTGTGCCAGAATGTGAAATGTTGAGTGTATTGGAGGCATGCCATTCTTCACCTGTTGGCGGACATCACAGTGGTATCCGAACCGCTCACAAAATATTGCAATGTGGTTACTATTGGCCAAATCTTCATCAATATGCTCATGGGTTTGCTAAATCATGTGACAAATGTCAACGAGATGGTGGTATTTCAAGAAAGCAAGAGCTCCCTCTAAACCCCATTCTTGTGATTGAGTTATTTGATGTGTGGGGTATTGACTTTATGGGCCCTTTCGTGAGTTCTCATGGGATGAAGTACATTCTTGTAGCAGTTGATTATGTATCTAAATGTGTTGAAGCCATAGCTCTCGCAAACAATGAAGGGAAGAGTGTCACTGCATTCTTGAAAAAGAATATATTCTCCCGCTTTGGCACTCCAAGGGCCATTATTAGTGATGGGGGTTCCCACTTCTGCAACAGATTGTTCAAGGGGTTATTGGAGAAATACGGTGTTCGCCATAATGTGGCCACGCCTTACCACCCTCAAACTAGTGGGCAAGTTGAGGTATCGAATCGGGAGATCAAACAGATATTGTCCAAAACAGTGAATGCTAGTCGAACAGATTGGTCAAGGAGGCTTGATGATGCTCTTTGGGCCTACCGGACAGCTTATAAGACTCCCATAGGTATGTCTCCATACCAACTTGTATATGGGAAAGCTTGTCATCTTCCGGTTGAGTTAGAGCATAAAGCCATGTGGGCTATGAAGAAGTTAAAATTGGATTGGAGCGAAGCTGCAGAGCAACGGTTAAATGGGTTGAATGAACTTGATGAATTTCGCTTGAAAGCCTATGAAAGCTCAGCCCTATATAAAGAAAAGATGAAGAAGTATCATGACAACAAAATTGAAAAACGAGAGTTTATGGTCGGGGATTTAGTGCTTCTATTCAATTCCAGATTACGCTTGTTTCCAGGCAAACTCAAGTCCAAATGGACTGGTCCTTACACGGTTACCCAACTATTCCCTCATGGAGCAGTTGAATTGGAAACTAAGGAGGGTGTGCGGTTCAAGGTGAATGGACAGCGCATAAAAATCTATCTCGGGCATGCTGAATCGGCGAGTGAAGTGATCGAGGCATACCATCTTGATGAAGTCTGAGTAATCAAGTGGTCCCAGTCGTGCCGCGACATTAAATCAGGCGCTTGTTGGGAGGCAACCCAATACTTATCGTCTTTTTAATAGTAGCATTTTTCTATTAATGGGTTTTAAATTTGCAGGCACATCACCAGGAAATTCTGCAGAAAACTACTCTGCAGCAGCCACTGACGGATACATCGACGGACCGTCGCACACGTGACGGACCGTCGTATTCATCCGTCACACCAGGTACGTTTTTCTCAGTTTGAAATTAGGGCACACACGACGAAACCCACGACGGGTCGTCACACATGCGACGGACCGTCGTCGGGGAACCGTCGTGTGTTTAATGAAATTAACCCGACCCGACCCGGACGACCCTTTTCAAAATCTGACCGTTTATACTCCCGCCCCTCCATATTTCCCCCATTATTTCCTCATTCCTCTCATCTCCCCTCTCTTTTCAACTCCCCCCCCACTGATCATTGCCTCCACAATCTCCCCAAACTTTATCACTATCAGTTACTTGTGGGTGCTGCTGTTTTTGGTACCTACCTTGCTACCTGAATCATTCCTCACTTGTGTTTTCTCCATTTCCAAGGTATGTGTCTCTAAATTTGTACTCATTTCTCTTGTATTTTTATTTATTAGTTAGTATTAGATTCGCCCTTAGTCGTATCTTGTTCCCTTGATATGCTTATATCTAGACCTAGGCTCTACATGTTCGAATTTGCCATGTTCATAACCCTAGACATAGGTGATTTCACATTAATAGTTTCCTAGGTAGTTGGGATAGACACATATAGGTCCACAACACTACAAGACCATGTGGGTTCATTGGGGTTGCTTAGGGTACCTACAGTTCTGTCTCTGATAGTCAGAACGAGACCCCGATGACGGTCCGTCGTGTACACGACGGACCGTCGTAGGGTCCGTCGCATAAGCCCTAGCACCCTCCCCAACGACGCCTGTGACGGACCGTTGTCTTCACGACGGTCCGTCCTGCACGACCGTCGTGGTGGTCAGAGACCCCTCTGAAAAGGGTCTCCAAAAATTTTCCAAGTGTCTAACGACGGACACTTACGACGGACCGTCACACCCACGACGGTCCGTCCTGCATGACCGTCATGGCGGTCAGAGACCCCTCTAAAAAGGGTCTCCACAAATTTTCCAAGTGTCCAACGACGGACACCCACGACGGTCCGTCACACCCACGACGGTCCGTCCTGCACGACCGTCATGGTTGTCAGAGACCCTGTTTCTAAGGGTCTCTAAAACTTTTCCAAGTGTCCCACGACGGACTCTTACGACGGACCGTCCCACCCACGACGGTCCGTCCTGCACGACCGTCATGGTTGTCAGAGACCCCTCTGAAAAGGGTCTCCAAAAATTTTCCAAGTGTCCAACGACGGACACTTACGACGGACCGTCACACCCACGACGGTCCGTCCTGCACGACCGTCATGACGGTCAGAGACCCCTCTGCTGAGGGTCTCCCAACATTTTCTAAGTGCCCTACGACGGACACTTACGACGGGCCGTCGTACCCTCGACGGTCCGTCCTGCGTGATCGTCATGATGGTCAGAGACCCCTCTTTCAGGGTTCTTTATATGTACAACGACCAAGTACAACACGACGGACCTCATGACGGTCCGTCGTAGCCACGACGATCCGTCATCTGTCCCGTCGTGTGAAACAGTTTCACTATCACTAACACACTATTTAAATGTTTTATGTTGTATAGGCTTGCTGTCTTGTTTGACATTACTCGTACTAATAGTGATCCTTTCAGGTACTATCGACCATGGCACCCAAGCAAGACCGAGCTTACGCACGCGGGCGATCCAAGTCTGTGGCCCCGTCTGCACGCTTGATCATCAGGTCTGATGATGAGCGGGACCCTGAATACATGCCCCCAGGCACCTCCGCACCTTCCCGTGCTGCACGTGCCCCCCGAGCCACACCCAAGAAGATGGTGGCGTCCGGCGTAGTCACTGCCTCCCAGTCTGATGAGGAGCGCACACTGACCGGCACACCCTCTGGGTCGGCCACCAACGAGGAAGGAGCGTCTGGCTCCTTAGGAGTATCCTGGTCCGAGGAAGCTTCAGGATCTGCTGAGGTTCCCGCACCCGCCACTGCTGCAGCGTCGGCCTCGTTTGATGAGGCTGACAGTTCAGACTCCACATCCGGCGCACCAGCCCAGGTCCCCACCCCAGCACCAGACCAGCCAAACCGGTGGTGCGTTGAAGGCCAGTTTCAAGTGTACTCCGACGCAAAATTCCTTACTGATAAAGGGGTAATGACTCGGACACTCACCCTGGAGCGGCGGGTACTTACAGGGAGTCTCCCCTCGATGCCGGAAATCCACAACATCTTCACCAGGCATCGCCTAGAGTGGACAGCCCGTCCATTGGGACGCTACAGTGAGGAGATGGTCCGAGAGTTCTACGCGTCCTACGTAGCGACTCTCCGATCACAGATCGACAGGCGGGCTGCTCCCGCGAAACAGGCCCCATTGGAGCAGGTTCTCGTCCGGGGCGTGCAGGTTGACATTTCCCTGCCCGCCATCCGCCGGTTCCTATACGGCGAGAGTGCAGATGCTACTCGGACCCCCACCACTGCCGAGTTTGACTATCGCTGGCAGATAGTCAAGGAGGGACACTTCATGCGCGAGCGGACACTGAGAGAGACCACCAAGAGGTGGATGGCCCTGCACCTATCAGTCGACGGAGAGGGTGCCGACTGGGTCACTGAGCCGAAGGGGGCCATCAAGAAGGCCAACCTCACGTTCGTCGCCAAGTTTTTTGTGCTGCTCGTGCGTCACTGTCTTTCCCCCACAGCTGCTGATAACATAGTCACCTGGATCGAGCAGTGCTGATAGCGGCGATGATCGCCGGCTTCGAGGTGGACTATGCATGGCTTCTCCAGGCAGTCATGCACGAGAGGTCATTCAAGGTCACCACCACCTACCCCTTTCCGTGCATGATCTTTGCCCTTTGCAGGTCTGCAGGTGTGCCCGTATGGCACATAGATCAGTTGAGGACTCCGCCGGGTACTGTTGACGTCGGCCTCATCAGAGACGAGGCCAATGAGTTGGCCCCACGTCGAGGGCCCCGTCCAGAGCTGCCACCACTATCGAATGATCTTGCGGATACGGTGGCCCAGGCCCGCACAGCTACACAGGCATCCACGGACACTACCCCGGTCGAGTCTATCCCGGGTAGTAGCACGGCCCCTCTACCGACACCAGCCCCGCTTGCTCGAGTCCAAAAGTTGGAGGCACAAATGGCCACTCTTCTGCATCATATCCAGCCGTGGATGCAGAAGTCTATTGCCGAGTCTGAAGCGCGCATGGAGAGGCAGATGCAGCGGAAGGTTGCTGAGGTGCACCAGCGCCTCGATGCCTTTGAATTGCAAGTATTAGCTCGACCAGCCCCTCCGGTAGATGTGTCGACTCTTCAGGCTGCAGTCTCCAGTCTTCGGGCAGACATCGACACAATCCTAGCGACAAGAGTACCGGAGGCTGTCGATCCTGCTGAGGATACTGTACTGGCGGCCCTGTTTCCGACTCCAGATATTCCCCCACCCTCCCCTCGAGAGAGTGCCAAGAGGCGTAGGGGTCGATCAGAGGATGAGGCGCGAGCAAGGAAGAAGGAGCGCCGCGAGATGGAGGCCGCGAGGAGAGCCTCACTTGCTGAGGCGGAGGCACACCGGATCCGAGCATCGCAGATAGCGGCTGGGGCGTCTAGCTCCCATACTGTAGAGACCGCAGGCGGCACTGAGGGTGCGGTTGTTGCTGAGGACACCACTGAGGGTGTCCAGATTGCTGAGGACACCACTGAGGGTGTCCAGATTGCTGAGGATACCACTGAAGGTGTCCAGCTTGCAGAGGCTGTGGGTTCCGGGAAACCGGACCCACCAGCTTGCTGATCGACGGCGCTATGCGCCACAGGTTTGCTTCACCTACCCCTCTAATCTTTAGATTTTTTTATGCATTGGGGACAATGCATGCTTTTTTTGGGGGTGGGGTAAATGGAAAGTGAGTGTTAGGGTGAAGTCTGAGTAGCCCAACTCACTATCCTCTTTTGGGGTTTTCTTGCCTGTGTTCTTTTTCCCCAAAAGACTGATTATTTTTCTGTTGAACCGGCACGTTATATCTTTTGTACATAAGTTTAACTCTGAAGCATGATGGCTAAAATGATATCCTGATAAAACTGGAAAATGTTGCATGACTAGGCGTAGTAACTGATAATTGTGTGGCTCTAAACATGAAATAGAGTTAACCATTGCATTACCCTAAATCTTCAAGTCAAACTAGGTGTCTGATAATCTGGTATAGTGATGAGATGTCAAGTGAGTGTGAGGAAAGTTGAATAGTCCACTATTGGTACTGAGCTAGAACTTGCCTGGTTAGTCCTGCTAAAAGTAAGCTGTAACAAACAATTAGGAAATGATCATAGGCCCTTATTCAATATAGCCCATTTCTAGCCTAAATAAAGAAACCAAATGAAAGTTATCCTTCTTTGATCCAAATAATTTGAGCTTAAAATTAGACCTTTCTTTTTCACCCAAACTGACCTTTTCTGGGAACAATATGTTGGCCCTGGTCCCTCCTTGGACATGTGCACCTCAGCTTATGCCAAAAGCATAAGTTGAGGGTGGCTAATGTATAAACAACCTTCGTTATGGCCCTGACCCGATTTTGGGTATTGTGTACCTTGACTCATGGCAAAGCCATGAGTTGAGGGTGGCTGTTTTGAGGAATGCTCTGGAAAGTGGGGTTGAAATAACAAAGAGAGAGAAAGAACAAAAGTAAAGTGACTCAAGAACTCGAAAAAAAAAAATTCAAGAATTACAGACAAGAAAAGAAAAGAGTCACTTACACAAATGAAGAAAGAAGGGAAACAGCAAGGTGAAAGAATAGGAGAAACTGGGCGAGATAAAGTGATATAGAGTGGAAGGTTTAGCCGATATGTCAAGGAGGGCAAAAAGTCACTAAAGTACACCTAAATATACCCTACCTGACTCTGAGCCTACGTTACAAGCTAAAAAAAGTCCTATCGTGATCCTAAGGGTTGTATAGCGAACTTAAGGCAGTGAAAATAAGGGCAAGCTTATGGCAATAGGTATGAATGAGTGTGACTTTGTTCTGAGAGCGAGTGTTGAAATGTAATCCTTATACTCAAACTGAAATCATTGTGTGAAAAATGAGGATTTTGTTCTAAAGTGAGGACACTAGTTGCAATACCGGAATTGTTAGCACCTCGATGAGAAATTGAAGAGGATAGGTATTAGTGCATGGTGAGTCTGTGTCATGTTCGAATCCCACAAAAGTCAAGCCTAATAGTGATAGCATGCATAGATTTGATGGGATTAGTCGGGATTGATAGCCAAATGATTGCAAAGGATAAAACATGAATACTATTGTACAAAGATTGTGTAGTGAGTCATAGTGCGTCGCTTGAGGACAAACAACGAATTTAAGTTGAGAGTGTTGATATACCATGGTTTCACAGTATAATTAATGCTTTTTCCTTAAGTTTAGTGTGTCCAAAAGCCTTTTTGTGCTAATTTTGATATAAGTTTCTCTTTGTTTTGCAGGAAATCTGTCCAAAGCTGAATGCGGAGATTTTGAGCGAAAATTGCAGAAGAGACCACCTACGGAGCTTATGACGGTCCGTCGTGCTTGTGACGGTCCGTAGGTGGTAGCGTAGAGAAGCTGCTGAAGGAAGATGGGGAAGTCTGACCAAGTGTGGGATTACGAAGCTTGTGACGGTCCGTCATGGCCATGACGGTCCGTCCTGCAGGTCCGTCGTGAAGATCAGAGAAGTGATCCCAGTACCCAGATTCCAGGAGTTGAAGTATTTTGAAACGAAGACCCTCGACGGACCGTTGTGCCTATGACGGTCCGTCACACTTGTCGTCGAGGGGAATGAAGAAAGCAGCTGAAGAAATTGGACAAGTATGGGACGACGGAGCCCACGACGGTCCGTCATGACTACGACGGTCCGTCGCGTGGTCCGTCGACCCAGCCGCGTTTTGGCAGATTTCCAGAAATTAGAATCCTTGTTTAATTAGGTTTTTATTTTTTTATAAATAGTTCGAAAAACCTCGTTTTTGAGGTTAGACTCTTTGATTATCAAATTCCATATAGTTAGACTTTGTGATTATTAGACTTTGTGTTTTCGAGTGTTTGATTATTGGAGATTGATACAAGTGATTTTTGGTGATTAATCAAGCATATTTTCGGAATTTATTCTTTCTCATTGAAGTAAGTACATGAATTCTAATTTAACATATTTGAATATTGTGTTTATGGCTATGAGTAACTAAATTCCATAACTAGGGTTGTGGGAACCATAGGCAAATAATGAGATAAACCCTAACTAAAATAACAATTCTAGAATAGTGTCTTGCATGTATTAATAATTCTTTCGCTTAGAAGTCTTTTTAACGGATGATCAACGTTAGAACTCGCCTTAATGCTACTTGCCGGACCAAGGAGGTAGATAATAGGAAAAGAATTATTAACATAGATTTAGTGTATACTATCTAATAGGCTAGTATTGATTGGTACGAGGTGATAACTTAGTCAAATATCGAATACGATGCTTAATATGAGGTAAAGATAAGGGTTAGGAAAGCAACACACGTAGCCGGACCAAGGTGCGGAGTGAGATTTTCTAGATGCCGGACCAAGGATTTAGAAATACATAACTTATCACTTTGCATGCAAGATACTAGGAAAGAATTGTTATAGTTAGAATTATCAAGTTACGAACCTGTGGGGAACACGTAAACCCTAGTTACTTTAATTCATTGATTAAAACCCAATATTAAAAGCTGTCAACTGTCTCTTTCAATTACATTAGTTATTTTTACTCATTAGGTAATACAAACCCCCCTTTTTATATTTTTACTTTCCAAGAAAGTTATTGACCAAACGATAGTAATACTAGGTTAAAGTTAAGTCTAGACTATTTTCCTCGTGGGAACGATCCCAACCTCACTAGTTGGGTTATTTACTTGACACGACCGCTTTACTTCTCATTTGAGAAGTAAGTTTGAGCGTATCAATGCTTGCCCATTATATTCTAGCTTAGTTATAGGATTGATCTAGTGGAGTATGTTCCACTATCATTTCTTTCCGTTTTTGTTCAGACATTGTATTGGTGCCATTTTGGCAAGTATACATTTAATGCGATATTAAACTATTTCTTTCATTTGATGATCTTAATGTTAGATGGTTGATGGTGAAGAATTATGAATCTAATAGAATGATTAGTATGTATGTTAAGAAATAAAATATTTCAAATTTTCCACTAAAATTAACCTAGACGAAGTAAGAATAGCGTAAGTAGGCTTGTCTGCGACCTCTGAGAGGTCAACGACGCCAGTCTTGTCTGGGGTCTAGACTCCGGTTGTGACAAAATATATCAACAACTCCTTGCTTGGATAATAAGAAACTGTGTTGAGCCACTCCTAATCCTTTTGTCAATAAGTTTGCAAGCTGAAACTTAGTTGACACATGAACTGGATGTATGAGACCTTCCTTCACCATCTCCCTAACAAAATGACAATCAATCTCAACGTGTTTTGTGCATTCATGAAATATAGGATTTGCTGCAATCTACATTGCTGCCTTGCTATCACAATAGAGATGTACAAGAATTGACACTTTTACACACAAGTCTCTCATCAATCCAACCACCCAAAAGATTTAGCAACTGCAACACTCATGCTGTGTTATTCTGCTTATGCTAAACTATGACTGACTGTTTGTTGCTTCTTGGACTTCCAAGAAATCAATGAAGTCCCTAACTGCAAAACAAGCCTCTGACTGATCTTCTTGTATTGGGACAAACAGCCTAATCTGAATTACAATGCACCACCAGATTATCTATAGGGCCCCTTTTTAGAAATATTCCCAATCCTGTTGATCCTTTTACATATCTCACCGCCCTCAATACATCCATCCAATGTGATTGTTTAGGATGCTACATGAACTGCCTTAATAACTGAACAACAAAACAAATGTTTGTCCTGGTAATTGTTAAGTAAATCAACTTCCCAATAAGCTTTTGATATTTGCATATATATACAAACAATGGATCATTTTGAACTCCTGTACATCTATGATGCTCCACTGAGGTAAGCTTGACATTGGGATCTAGTGGTGTGTGCATATGTTTGGATCCTGCTAGCCCCGCATTTGATATAAGCTCAATGCATACTTCTTATGATTCATCAAATTCCCATGTTGAGACCTTAGATTCAATTCCTAAGAAGTATTTCAACTCCCCTAGGTCCTTGACCTTAAATTGACCGTGTAAGTAATGTTTTACATAATTAATAAGAATGTGACTGCTCCCTGTAAGTAGTATATCATCCACATAAA
This sequence comes from Solanum peruvianum, assembly GCA_027705065.1. NCBI lineage: Eukaryota > Viridiplantae > Streptophyta > Magnoliopsida > Solanales > Solanaceae > Solanum > Solanum peruvianum. The sequence goes on along the minus strand of JAKWJD010001762.1, from coordinate 9,941,098 downwards.
TCAGTAATACCATGATATCATCTCCATACCTCTTAGTGAATACAAAATGGTCATGTGAACTCTATTTATATCCTGCATCAACTAAGGCATTGGTCAATTTAATGTTCCACTGTCTGGAGGCTTCCTTGACTCCATATAATGACTTCAAAAGTTTACACACTCTAGTCTCCCCCTTACTATGAAACCCTTTAGGAAAAGACATATACAACTACTCATAAAGATCTCCTTGCAAGAATGCATTGCTCACATCTATCTGAAAGAGGCTCCAATCCTTAGAAGCTACCACACTTATAACTGTCCTAACTGTCCCCATGTTTGTCAATGGGGAAAAGGTTTCATGGTAATCCAAGCATCTTTTAGAGTATAAACTTTAGCTACTAATAGAGCCTTGTACTTTTCAATTTCTCCATTAGCCTTGAGCTTGACTTTATACACCCATTTGCACCCTATAGGTTGTTTTCCATATGGCAAGGACACCAACTCCCATGTCTGATTTTCCTTCAAGGCATTAATTTCTTGTTGCATTGCATCAACCCATTCCATATGTTGGGATGCTTCTTGAAAAGATCTTGGTTCGTGAATAGCTGAAAAAATCTCAAATAGGCCTGATATTTGTTAGACAAGTGTGAATGTCCAATATAGTTGTCAATAAGATATGTACGATTTGTTGCAGGCTTGGAAGGAGTAACATTATCTTTGAGCCTAATTGGAGGTTTGATCATTCTAGGAGGTCTTCGTGGAATCACGGAAGGTAGATCTATTTGCTCCTCATGGTGCCCAGTTGTATGAACAACTTTATTGTCCTCTGTAGGTTCTATTCCTACTGGAACTGGTTCTGCAACCTCTTGTGTTACTCTAACAGGAACTGATACACACTCCGAATCAACATTATTTTCAGGAACTATCTCATTAGAAGTCCTACGTGGGATGACATTGAATAGGTCTTCAATATAATAATATGGTCCTTCCTTAAAAGGGAATATTGTCTCCTTGAATATCACATTTCTACTGACAAACGAAATGCCAGTTTTATACTCATACAACCTGTAGCCTTTTTTATTTTCACAATAACCTATCATGACTGCCATTCTAGATCTCTCTTGAAATTTGTAACATCTAGGAAACATACTAGCAAAGCAAAGACATCCAAATACTCTTAGATGATTAATCTTTGGTTTCTTCTGAAATAACATTTCATAAGGTGATTTTCCATCAAAAACAATGAAGGGAGTTTTTTTTATGAGATATACAATAGTTCTCGCACATTCCCCCCCAGAACCTAATGGGAATATCACTTTGAAACTTCAATGCTCTAGCCACCTCTAAAATATGTTTACCTTTCCTTTCCACAATCCCATTTTGTTGGGGAGTGTAAGCACAACTGGTCTGATGAATGATGCCTTCAGACTTAAACAAATTATCACATTAAGAATCAACAAACTCTCGACCATTATCAGATATGAACAATTTAACAGATACACTAAACTGATTCTTTATTAATGACAAAAAAGTATGCAATACATGAAACACTTCACTTTTCGATTGAATCAAGAAAATCCAAGTATACCTTCTATGATCATCTGCTAAAGTAACAAATGAATGTTTCATGTCATATGTAGATTTCTTATAAGGTCCCCAGACATCTAGATGAACTAAATCAAATAAGGCTACAACCTTGGTAGAATGAACAGGAAATTTAAGTTGATGTTGGTTAACTAATGGGCAAATATCATAGTGGTCGTGAACATGAGGATGTATTTTCTTTGGAAGGGACTCAATATATTGCATGGTTGCACCAGAGGGGTGTCCTAACCTGTAATGCCATAAAGGTCTTTGCACTGTTAGTGATTTTATCTGAACTGTTAGCTGACGTATTAACTGTGCTTGATATGCAGTCTTTGAGTATGTATAAACCTTCTCGTTCCCTACCGATCCCCAAGATCTTGCCATTAGAGAGAGCCTAAAATATGCAGAAATAAGGAAGGAATGTAACAACACAAGATAGCTCTTTGATAAGTTTGGAAAGTGAGAGTAAATTGAATTTAAAGTCAGAAACATGAAACACATTGTGTATAGCTCGGTCTCCCATAACTAGTGTATCTCCTTCATTGCTGATTTTGGATTTACCACCTGTTAGAACTTGAACTTTGCAATCATCTTGCAAGACTTCGAGTGAAGTAAGAAGCTCTTAAAATGGAGTAATGTGATGTGTAGAACCTGTCTCAATTATCCACTCATGGCCTAAAGCAGTAGATAGGAAAACAGCAATACCTGCTGGATTTAATGAGTATTCATGTGTGCCTTCTTTCCTAAGCATTTGCCGCATTTTGTCATATTGTTAGTCACTGAAGAAATGACCCTTAGATGATAATGGATCTGATGTGTGAGAGCTGTTGACTTGAGGCCTTACGCTTGATGAATCTCCCCTACCTGCAGATCTAGGAGGTCTATATCCACCCAAACAGTGTTGACCTCGACCCTGAGGCCTGTATCTAGTTGCATAATTCTGCTTGTTTCCAAAAGATTTGGATCCCTCACCTTGAATACCTCTATTAGGCCTAAACTGTCCTTCTCCATCGTTGTTATTGTCCCTCATTTTACTTTGAAAACCAGGAGGATAACCCACCAATATATAGCAATTGTCTTTTTTGTGATTTCTATACCACAACATTCACTGAAGAGGTCAAATCTATGAGGACCATTGGAATTATCCGATTCCTTCTTAAAAAATGGCCTATAGGATTGTGATTTCCCGTCTAGAAGTGTTAGCACCTCCTTCTTATCGTTGACAACCCTAAAGTCCTTTGGCTTTCATCCTGTGATACTATAGCATAAGCTTCATTTACTGTAACAATTGGACTCTTAGCTAGAATCGCACTTCTAATTTGACTATAACTTTCATTCAATCCCATAAGAAATTGTAGTAGTCGTTCAGATCTTGAATGTTCCATGTAAAGTCGTGATTCTCCACAATTACAATGAGGTAACGGTGCCATGATGTCTAACTCATGCTATGAATCTTTCAATTCTGAATAATAAGTAGTTACAGGATCCATACCTTGCCTTAAGGTCTCAATTTCAATCCAGAGATGATAAATTCTCATTAGATTTGATCGATCAAAACTCTCCTTGAATTCAATCCAAACTTGCTTAGCATGTGATGCATATAGGATTGTTGGCATTAGCTCAACTGCATTTGTACAACAAATCCATGAAAGTATAATCGCATAGCATTTTTCCCACAATTCAACTAATTCTTCTCTGTATTGCTGCTTTGCACATGTTCCATCAATGAACCCTAACTTACCTTTTCCTCGAAGTGCAAGCTTCATCGATCGAATCCACAATATGTATTCTCCGATCCCGTAAGTTCGATTGGAATAATAATTGAACCTGGTGTATTCGAAGCTTGAAGAAACAACGGATGATGATGATCTACCACAACTACAGGTGCTTCTGCAGATCCAGTTTCTTCAGAAACGGCCATGGTGATTTTTGAAACAGAAGAGAGGAAAAAAAATTCACAGTGAACTAAAAATATAACAATGATCGTTGCTCTACTACAATGTAAAATTCTACTACATTTGTCACATATATCACATAATTTTAATTACCCAGATGTTATGCATATAGAGTATTAAGGAGAAGAAGAGAGAGTTGATTTTTATTGATTCCTTTTTCTTGTGTTTTCAATGCATACATGTTGACTATATATAATAACACATACACAACTCCACTAGGACCACATAATGACAGTTCATTACCTCCACTAAGAATAAATCTAACAAACTAATTAATTATAGTTAATTTCAATACGTATGATTTCGAATCCAAGTCGGGTACGACTAAGAGACAACCTACTGAGTTTGGAGAGTCCTATTACTGTTATATTACTTTGATCTTATTTGCATTATACTAATGTAGTAATAAAGACATATTAAAGTGTAGATATACACATCTTTGTACAGAAATAAAGCAAGAAAGATAGTAGTTACAATAATAGTCCCATGACGGGCGCCAATTCCTCCATCACCTCCATGGCTTCTTCGCCCACAACCCTTAGCCTCTTTTGGCGCACACAACTATTGCCTTTTTTTCGGTGACCACCGTCAACTATAAGTTATACTTTTAGTGCTAAGCTAATCCCAGACGATTAAACATATTGGATACAAGAAGATCAGTTTATCCTTAGTCTTCTTATCTCATCCCTATCCTAAGAAACACTTCAAATAATCATTAAAATGAATACATAGAAGGAGGTCTGGAAGAACTTGCAGTCTCCATATAATACACAAGTTCTCAATCTCCAAATACATCTACAAAACTTAAAAGAAGACGATCTCTCTCACACAATACTTACACAAGGCCAAACTCATCTCGGATGTACTTTCTGTTTTTTTGGATGGCCACTTTTTCTTGCTGACCAATACATACATATATATATTTCACCAAGGTCATATTTAATATCCTAGAAAACAAAAAAAAGAGATATGTATAATTATATTGTTGTTGTTGTTGTATATTAAGGTAACAAACGGTATAATGATCATCTATGTTGCTTGAACTCTTCAAAAATGTCATCGGATGTACATAGCATCCTTCAAAAGTAGTGCAATTTTTATTGTAAATATTATGGAAAATACCTTCATCACGAGAACTTGATATGGAGTTCACCAAGACTTGTTCTTCACCATGAACTTTGTAGGGAATTCTTCAAGCTTGAGGGGTGTCAAAAGACACTGTCCTTAAGGATATTTTACCTAGTATAGGTATATCCCCCAAGATTCAACAAGCTCTTTTAATATAAAATTAGGATCCAGAAACTAAAAAATATTCTTTTACTACTAAACCCAAAAAAATAGAACAAAATGAAGAAGAATCACTCTATATTTTCTCCTCAATCTCTCCACAAGAACTAATGAGAAATATATAGCCATGAATAATAAAATCACGAATGTCTTAATAACAACACTTACAAATATGAGAATGAATGTCATCAATGCATTGAAGATAATCCATTTTTGTCAATTGAAGGCTATTAATTTTGGTCAAAAGGAAACAATGTAAAAGCCATATTTTTGCCTAAGTTTACTTAAAGTATCAACATAATTGCCAATAATAGAGTGGTAATTATGGAGAGAAAATAATTATAAAATAATATTATTTTCCAAATATAATAGCATATAAAATAACTTTTTCGTGACATATAATAATATTTTTCCAACAATCCCCTACATATCTCACAAGGATTATTAAGGAATAGAATGAAATAAGAATTTTATTTTTGACTTTCACATATGAGTCTAATGCATCGAATCTGGTGTTCGTAGATTATGAACCAGACCTAGATACAACAAGAATAAACTTATAGAATAATATGGTAAAGTTTAGAACTTTTATGAACCAATAATTCTTTTGTAAGTCTAGCGGCTTATTCTATCACATCATACTCGCACAATCTTTTTCGTTATCGGAGTTTTGTGCTAAGATGCCATATGCGTGCCTTGGTATTCATGAGTACTCTAGAAATCTGTTATAATTTCATAGAAGCGGTAACATTTCACACTCATATAGGTCCAATCAACAAGTGTATTCTGCAGAGCAATACACCACCTATAAGGGATGTGACTTTAATTAGGAGTTTATCTTAACCTCACTTTTCCTTGTAGAGGGTTACACTATATATTCATAGATAATAGGACGGGCATCACATACTCCCTTAGATGCTCCTTTAACTCCTCTACCACGAACTGCATGCATTTGTAGTCCCTTACCTAAAAAAGGTGTTGATGAGGATGATGCAACAACTGATCTAGTAGGTTGTGCAACACAAACCATGACCCTATAAGGGTATTTTCTCATTATAAGCTACCACAAACAAAACTTTGCACCAAACCTACATGCACCTAAATTATTTCTTCCACGTTGTTTGCTAGGTTGTCGAGGAGGCCTTGATTGGCCTGCACTTCCCTGCTCTTGATGACCCGCTATTTGTGAACCTTGACTTTCACTTCTTTGCCTAAACTGATTGTCTATAAGCTCTTGAAACCACAGTGGAGCACTAGCTATAGATAATGGCCTAGGCGGTCTGTTAAAGAACCAAGGCCTAAACTCACCTTGGGATGTTGTAAACTGCCCCATTGATCAGGCCCTCTTAGAATGTCCTATTTTTTTTTCTTGTGTCTTTTTCTTTGCCTTTGATCCTTAAACTTTTGCACAAAATCTTGCATCCTTGCTATATCCATTTCTTTATTCAACGTAGCGATGGTACAATTTCTAAAATTATATGAGTCTAAAAGTAAATAGTGGTGACATAAGTTTTAATTATTGAGTGTAAGTGACAATTATGTAACTATGAATTAAGGATTGTGGAGTTTTTAAGTTGGGAGTTTGGCTTGTTGTATTAAATGAGGGTTGAAAGGATTAAAGACTAAAACCTAATTTAACCAAATTCACTTGGAATAAGAAATGTAAAGATCCAAGCAAAACCCAAAAGGCAAAATAAAAGGTGCTGCAAATCTCCCCCACCTCCGCGCCAGTTTCCTCTCTTCTTCTTTTCTTCGTTGTTACTTGCTTTCTTTCTTACCACTCCCTTCATTTTTTTTCTTCTTGTCCGTACATTATTGCTGTCAGTTGCTATTCCTTGTGCTTCTTCTTCTTCGTGAATCAGATTTAGCTGATCATATTTTTTTCTGTATCAATTGACATTAATTCATAAGTGATTGTGTTCAAACATCATTGTTTAGTAAGTAAGATTAGTAGTTCTTGAAATGATTCTTCATCATCTGGGTAGACCTGCCATTTTTTCAATAATTTGCATTGCCTTTTTCGAGATATGATTATATATGTTACAACAGTTGACTATTGAAGTAAATGATAGTCTTATGTTGCAATAAAAATGTTATATAAATTGCAATAGAATAGTCATATGTTACAAGATATAACTTACACATGTTGTAACATATAACTTATACATGTTGCAGCATATTTTTATATGTGACAAAAGAAGATTATATGGATTAATATTACATGTCGCAACTGAAATATATAACTTACACATGTTGCAATATGTTTTTTATGTATCGCAACATAATAGTTATATTAGGAACATATGACTTACATGTCCAAACAGAATATTCATATGTTGCAATATATAACTTACACATGTTACAACATGTTATTTATGTGTCAAAATAGAAAAGTTATATGTAGCAACATGTAACTTTTATGTTGCAACATAATGGTCATACGTGGAAACATATCACTTACATGTTCCAACATAGTAGTCATATGTTACAATAAATAATAAATAGCTATTGCAACATGTGATTTATGTATCACAACAAAATAGTTATATTTAGCAATATATGACTTTTATTTCACAATTGAATAGTCACATGTTTCCACAAAACACTTAAATGTTGCGATAGATGATGAAGTTGTATTTTATCATTAGTACTGATTGTTTTTTGAATTAATTTGTTCAGGTACAATCAATGGAGGAATTATTTATATTGATTGATCGTTATGGTGAATGGATCGAGAAGAAAAATTAATATGTTTGGCATTGGAAGGATGGTAAGAAAGGGGAAGGGTCGGTAGGGATGACTATAAAAAAAATATTTTGTATAATGATTTTTTGAATTTGGTCATCCAAAGTTGTGGACTCCATTTTTAATCGAAAAATCTTGTCATTAGTTATATCCTAGTTTGTTTCACAATGATAAGGTCTTACCTTTAAAAATAACAGATCAACCTAGTTTTCTTGTTTATTTTAGAGGAATAGTGAGGCCTATATTAAGAGTTTATGTGGTTGAAAATCCTATCAAGGAGAATCATAAAATAGAAGAAGACATACAAGATATATGTTAAATGATGAATTTAATGTTGTGGACATGAATAATCACAATGATGAAATTGGATAAGACTAGTGTTGAACCTTGGGAGTAAAAACCTCTTACACTTGTCATTGGCAACAACAATGCAGCTTTTTCTCAGTCATCATGTGTGAGTTATGTTTGAGATGATGAAACCGATTTTTATAAGGGAATGACATTCAAGAACAAGGATCAACTAGCAAATTCATTGAAAATTTCTTGCTTGAAAAAAGATTTTAGACTAAAAAGGTGATCGATTCTCGTAATGTGTTTTCTTTTAAATGTTCATCTCCGGAGTTCAATTGGTGACTGAGAGTTGTGAAATTTACAAGTAGCGGCAAGTTTTTCATTAGAATCTATAAAAAGTACCATAAATGTGGTTAGAGCATCTTACGAGCCATAATTCACATTCCACAATAAAAGTCATAGGTAAGTACTTTGAAAATAGTTTTTCCAATGGTAAAGGACCATCCACAAGAGACATTTCAAATCAACTCCGCACAAAATAATGTTTTAACGTAAGCTATTGGAATATTTATAATGGTATGGAGCGTATTTAGTCTTCAGTTAGGGGAACACGTGAGCACAAGTATGCGGTGATTAATTTGTAGTGTTATATGCTTGAAATTTCGAACCCAAGAAGCAAGAAACATTGTTGCTTGATGAAAATAGGAGTTTCAAGTACTTTTTTGTATCATATGCCACTTAGATGATTGTTTTTAAACAAATGAGAAAAGTAATAGACGCTGCTAAGTAGGAGTTCTGCTATTGGCGGTGGCACAAGATACTTAGAATCATATATATCAAATGGATTTTTGTGTTATGGAAAAGGAATGTGATGCCTGGTTTCAAGAAAGATAGTCCAAGTGAATATGGAGTAGTCATCTTCACTATCCCACCAGCTTGCTGATCGTCGGCGCTTTGCGCCCCATGTTTGCTTCACCTACCACTCTTATATTTCAAATTTTTTTATGCATTGGGGACAATTGCATGTCTTTTTGTTGGGGGTGAGGTAAATGGAAAGTGAGTGCTAGGGTGAAGTCTGAGTATCCCAATTCACTATCCTCTTTTGGGGTTTTCTTGCCTGTGTTCTTTTGCCCCAAGAGGCTGATTACTTTTTCTGTTGAACCGGCATGTCTATATCTTGTGTACATAGTTTAATTCTGAAGCATGATGGCTAAAATGATATCCTGAGAAAATGGAAAATGATGCATGACTAGGCATAGTAATTGATAAATGGGTGGCTCTAAGCATGACATAGAGGTACACCACTGCATGACCCTAAGTCTAAAATTTGAACTAGGTGTCTTATAATCTGGTAGAGTAATGAGATGTCAAGTGAGTGTGAGGAAGATTTGAATAGTCCACTATTTGTACTGAGCTAGAACTTGCCTGGTTAGTACTGCTAAAGTAAGTTGTAATAGACAATTAGGAAGGATCATAGGCCTTTATTCAATATAGCCTATTTCTAGGCTAAATAAAAGAAAACCAAATCAAATTAATCCTTCTTTGATCCAAATGATTTGAGCTTAAAGTAGACCTTTCTTTTTCACCCTAACTGATCTTTTCTGAGAATAATGTGTTGGCCTTGGTCCCTCCTTGGACATATGCACCTCAACTTATGCCAAAAGCATAAGTTGAGGGTGGCTAATGCAGTAAACAATCCTTTTTATGGCCCTGACCCAACTTTGGGTATTGTGTACTTTGACTCATGGCAAAGCCATGAGTTGAGGGCGGCTATTATGAGGAATGCTCTGGAAAGTGGGGTTGAAAGAACAAAGAGAGAGAAAGAACAAAAGTAAAGTGACTCAAGAATTAGTTGAAAGAAAAGTAAAGAAAAAAAAATATATATATATACATACAAGAAATACAAGAAAGAAAAGAAGAGAGTCACTTATACAAATGAAGAAACAAGGGAAAATACCAAGGTGAAAGAATATGAGAAACTGGAAAAATAAAATAATAGAAAATGGTATGTTTAGCCGATATGGCTAGGAGGGCAAAAGGTCACTAAAGTATACCTAAATATACCCTACTTGACCCTGATCCTATGTTACAAAATAAGAAAGTCCTATCGTGATCCTAATAGTTGTATAACGAACTTAAAGCAATGAAAATAAGGGCAAACTTATGGCAATATGTATGAATGAGTGTGAATTTGTTGTGAAAGTGAGTGTTAAAAAATAATCCTTATACTCAAACAGAAATCACTGTGTGAAAAATGAGGATTTTGTTTTGAAGTGAGGACACTAGTTGCAGTACCGAAAATATTAGCACCTCGGTGAGAAATTGAAGAGGATAGGTGTTAGTGCATGGTGAGTCTGTGTCATTGTCTGATTCCACATAATTCATGCCTAATAGTCATAGCATGCATAAATATGATGAGATTGATCGGGTTCGATAGCCAAATGATTGCGAAGGATAAAACATGGATACTATTGTACAAAAATATTGTATTGAGTCATAGTGCGTCCCTTGAGGACAAACAACGAATTTAAGTTGACGGTGTTGATATACCATGGTGTCACGGTATTATTAATACTTTTTCCTTAAGTTTGGTGTGTCCAAAAGCCTTTTGTGCTAATTTTTATGTAAGTTTCTCTTTATTTGCTTGAAATCTGTCTAAAAGAAGAATGTGGAGGTTTTTGAACGAGAAATACAGAAAAATACCACCTACGGAGCTTGTGACGGTTCGTCGTGCCCATGACGGTTCGTTGGTGGCATCGTAGTGCAATTGCTGAAGGAATATGGGGAAGTCAGACCAAGTGTGGGGTTACGCAGTGCGTGACGGACCGTCATAGCCATGATGATCCGTCCTGTTGGTTCATCATGAAGTTCAGAGAAGTAGTCCAGTACCCAAATTCCAAGAGTGCAAGTGTTTTGGAATGGAGACCCTCGACGGACCGTTGTGCTTGTGACGATCAGTCATATCTGCCGTCGAGGGTAGTGAAGAGAGCAGCAGAAGAAATTGTACAAGTATGGGACAACGGAGTCCATGACGGTCCGTCGTGACCACGACAATCCGTCGTGAGGTCCGTTGACCCAACCGCGTTTTGAAAGATTTCCAGCTAATAGAGTCCTTATTTAATTAGGTTTTTATTTTTTTATAAATACTTCTAAAAACCTTGTTTTTGAGGTTAGACCCTAGATTATTTTTAGATTATTTGTTAGACCCTGGATTATTTTTAGACTATTTTTTAGACTCTTGATTAATTTTTAAACCTTTTGTGAGACTTGATTATTTTGAGACTCTTGTAATTGATTGTTGGTGATTTTTTTGGATTAATCAAGCGAACTTTCAGATTTTTACTCTTTCTCATTTTAAGTAAGTACATGAATTCTTATCCCATATATTTGAATATTGTGATTATGACTATGGGTAACTAAACTCCATAACTAGGGTTGTGGGAACCATAGGCGAATAATGAGGTAAAACCTACTAAAATAACAATTCTAGAATAGTGTCTTGCATGTATTGATAATTCTTTCGCTTAGATATCTTTTTAACGGATGGCCAACGTTAGAACTCGCCTTAATGCTACTTGTCGGACCAAGGAGGTAGATAATAGGAAAATAATTATCAACATAGATTTAGTGTATACTATCTAATAGGCTAGTATTGATTGGTACGAGGTAATAACTTAGTAAAATATCGAATACGATGCTAAATATGAGGTAAAGATAAGGGTTAGTATAGCAACGCACGTAGCCGGACCAAGGTGCGGAGTGAAATTTTCTAGATGCCAGACCAAGGATTTAAAAATACATAACTTATCACTTTGCATGCAAGATACTAGGAAAGAATTGTTATAGTTAGAATTATCAAGTTATGAACCTCTGGGGAACACGTAAACCCTAGTTACTTTGATTAATTGATTAAACTCCAACATTCGAAGCTTTTAGTTGTCTGCTTTAATTTCGCTAGTTATTTTCATTTATTTAGAAATACAAAACCCCCCTTTTATCATTTTTGCTTTCCAAGGAAGTAATTGACTGAACAATACTAATAATAGATTGAAGTTAAGTCTAAACTATTTTCCTCATGGGAACGATCCCAACCTAATTAGTTGGGTTATTTACTTGACACGACCTCTTTACTTCTTATTTGAGAAGTAAGTTTGAGCGTATCAAATTTTGGCGCCGCTGCCGGGGAAAGTAGCTTTTAGAATAACTTAAACTTATTAATATAGTTTAGTTGATATTTTCTTGAATTACTTTGTTTTATTGTTTTTGATTCCTGCAGAACCACCCTCCTTGTATGCCAAATACATGGAGAGAAAGAGAACCCTTGTTTCCCTATGATCACGAATTAGAGCGTACATTACGCAACATGAATCAAAACTTGGGAATTAATGATGATGAGCCAAACCAGAACATCACAGTTCCGATTGATGTTCATGGTCAGTTATTACCCGATGCTCTGGGTGGACACCAACAGAGAGGACAAAATCTCGCTCCACAGTCCCAAGAATAGTACAGAGGCTATGACAACATAGTAGACTCCGATGGGCCACTTGTATTGCCTCTTCTACCACCAGGCACACCTTTGTGGTAACTAGTAGCCTTATACAAATGCCCACTGCTAGTGGTTTGTTTTCAGGGCTACCTTCTGAGGATCCACATGCCAAATAGCTAAGGTAAGGGCAGTATTTAAAAGCTGTGTAGGGAGGGCTGACTTGGACTTGGATGTAATAGGGCTTAAAGTGTTTCCTCTCTCACTGACGAGAGAGGTTGCTGTATGGTTCACTGAGCTCCCTTACAACTCAATTTTCACTTGGAACCAACTAAGGGACGTTTTCTTAGCATGCTACTACCCGGTCTCCAAGAAATTAAACCACAAAGACAGAGTGAACAATGTTGTGACACTACCAGGAGAGTCAGTTAGTAGTTCTTGGGATAGATTCACCTCGTTTTTTAGAAGCGTCCTAAATCACCGTATATATGATGAGTCACTGAAGGAATACTTCTATCGGGAACAAGATGATAATAATAAAACGGTGTTGGACACTATAGCAGGTGGATCTTTTGGGGAGTTTCCTTATGCTAAGATTGCTGAAAAATTAGAGAAAATCTCCCGGAATAATAAATCATGGAGTACTAGGAAGTCAGATACTGGGAGAAACACCTTCGCACCACAAATGAGATTCGTGAAGAAATGGATCAGATGAGAACTGAGATTGGGTTGGTACTAAAACATATCACTGGGGGTGCAGAAAAGATAATTGCACTTAACTACTTGTCTAAACCACCACCACCTAATGATGAATGCTTTTATGCGGAGGATTCCTATGCAGTAAATGAGAAGACGGGGGTTTTCCGTCCGAGTGCCCAAGGCTCAAATCAGGATAATTGGCGCCAAGGTCAACAGAACCAAGGTCGGATCTATGGTAACTATAACCGTGAGGTTCATTATGTCCGAGATGGAAACTACAACTGCTACAACAACTTCAACAGGGGTAACTACGATAACAGAAATCATAGGAATGGGCCCTATGTCCCTCGTCAAAATCGTGAAGTTACTCCTAGAAATAATGTAGATAGTATGGCGCGAGTTGAGGGTATGTTGCACAAAATGATAAGGAGGTTCGGTGTTAGTGATGAGCACATTAAAGAGTTAAGGTGTGATTTAGCAGGTATTGGGCAAAAAGTCGATACACATGTAATATCTATTAAGCAGATTGAGTTGCAAATGGCCTAATTATTTGCGATTGTAAACACACGACAAATGATGCACACTGTATGGCAATCACTACTCGGGGTGGTAAGCAAACCATTGACCCACCTATGCCGTCTAATGAGGAAAATGTGAGAAAGGATGATGATAAGGTGGTAAAGGGTAGTGGTGAAGCAGTAGATAGTACTGGAAAAGATGCAGAAGTCCCTATGAAGGTAATTCCCATGCGTAGACCACCACCACCCTTCCCTCAGAGATTAGTGAAAAAGACCGAGGATGGTAAATATCGACATTTAATAACAATGCTGAAGCAGCTTTCTATCAATGTCCCTTTGGTAGAAGCCCTAGAACAAATGCCCGGTTATGCCAAGTTTTTGAAAGATCTGGCTACAAAGAAAAGATCGGTCACTTTCGAGGATGATGATAGAATGCAGCATTGTAGTGCCATTTCTACAAGATCTCTCGTACAAAAGAAAGAAGATCCGGGTGTGTTAACTATTCCTTATACAGCCGGGTCATTACATTTTGTGAAAGCATTATGTGATCTGGGGGCAAGCATAAATCTCATGCCCCTCTCGATTTACAAAAAGTTGGGTTTGGGTTACCCAAAACCCACTGCGATGCGGCTACTGATGGCTGATCGAACAGTGAAAAGGTCTATAGGGATACTCCATGATGTGCTAGTAAAAGTGGAGTCATTCATATTTCCGGAAGATTTTGTTATCCTTGATTGTGAAGTCAATTTTGAAGTGCCTATTATTCTTGGGAGGCCATTCCTTGCTACAGGTAGAGCCTTAGTTGACATGGAAAAGGGGCAGATGAAATTTCGGTGGAACAATGAAGAAGCAACCTTCAACATTTGTAGGTCCATGAGGTAGAGTGGTGAGCTCCAATCGGAATATGTCATATTCCACAAAGAAAAAATGAAGAAGGAGAATGAACAAAAAAGTGAAAAACGAGAGTTTATGGTTGGGGATTTAGTGCTTTTAGACAGTTCTAGGTTGCCTTGGTTTCTGGGCAAGCTCCAGTCCAAACGGACTTGCCCTTACTTGATTACCCAAGTATTCCCTTATGGAACAGTTGAGTTAAAAACCAAGGAGGGAGTGTGGTTTAAGGTGAATAGAGAATAAATAAAACTCTATTTTGGGCATACTGGATTGGTGAATGAAGTGATACAGGCATACCATCTTGATGAAGGCTGAGTAATCAAGTGTCCTCAGTCGTGCTGCGACGTTAAATCAGGCGCTTGTTGGGAGGCAACACAATAATTATAGTTTTTTTCCTTTTTAGTAATGGTAGCATTTTCTACTAATGGGTTTTTAATTTGCAGGCACATCACCACGAAATTATGCAGAAAATTACTCTGCAGCAGTCACTGACGGATATAGCGACGGACCGTTGTGCCTGTGACGGACCGGCGCATGAATCCGTTGTACCAGGTACATCTTTTTATTATTTTCAAACTAGGGCACACGCAACGGAACCAGCGACGTACCGTCACAACTGAGATGGACCTTCATCGGGGAATCGTCGCGTCATTAATGAAGCGTACCCGACCCGACCCGGCTGGTTGTTTTTTAAAAAATTCAACATTTAAAACCCCACCCCTTCATTTCACCCCATTCCTTAACTCTTTATCCCATTTCCCTCCCTTTTCAACTTCCAAATATCATAACCCCTCCCTCATACAACCGATCGTTTTCCCCAAATTCTCCAAATCCCTAAAATTCATCATCTACTAGTCGGAGCTACTGTTCTGGGTCTCTACTTGATCACCAAGTACCTTTCTCTCCTGTTTTTATTAAATTCTTAGGTGCGTGTCTCTAATTTCTTCTCATTTATAGTGCATTTTTGTTTATCAATTAGTATTAGCCTAGTTCTTCTTGATAGGTTCATTCTTTAATAAAATTCTGTCTGACCTAGGTTGAAAATCCCCAAAAATGCCGTGTTAAAAATCTAGAAATAGGTGCTTTAGCATTGCTAGTTTACTAGGTATTTGGGTTAGACAAATGTAGGTTAAAACACTACCAATTTGATTTGGGTCATTGGGTATGAATGGGGCATCCCCAATTCTGTCACTGAGTTACAGAACGAGACCCTGATGATGGACCGTCGTACACACGACGGACCGTTATTGGGTCCATTCAAACAACCCTAACACCCCACTATCCTATTTTCTAAGTGTCCTTCAACGGACACATGTGACAGACCGTCATTCCTACGACGGTCCGTCCTGCACAACCGTTCTGGTTGTCAGAGACAATGTTCCTAAGGGTCCCTCTCTATTTTGCTAAGTGTCCTTAAACGCATAACTACGACGGACCGTCATACCCACAACAGTCCATCCTGCATAACCTTTATGATGGTCAGAGACCCCTCTCCTAAGGGTCTCCATATTATTTTGAAGTGTCCTTTGACAAACACCTACGACGGACCGTCGTACCTGTGACGGTCTGTCCTGCATATACCGTCATACTTATCATAGACACTCCTTCAGGGTTCTCCATATAAACAAAGTCTAAGTTAGACTCTTCATTATTTTTTAGGCCTTTTGTGAGACTCTTGAATATTTTGAGACTCGTGTAATTGATTGTGGCTGATTTTTGTTGATTAATCAAGCGAACTTTAAAATTTTACGCTTTCTTATTGAAGTAAGTACATGAATTCTTATACCATATATTTGAATATTGTTATTAGGACTATGGGTAACTAAACTCCATAACTAGGGTTGTGGGAACCATGGGCGAATAATGAGGTAAAACCTAACTAAAATAACCATTCTAGAATAGTGTCTTGCATGTATTGATAATTTTTTCAATTAGAAGTCCTTTTAACGGATGGCCAATGTTAGAACTCGCCTTAATGCTACTTGCCAGACCAAGGAGGTAGATAATGAAAAGAAATATCAACATAAATTTAGTGTATACTATCTAATAGGCTAGTATTGATTGGTACGAGGTAATAACTTAGTCAAATATCGAATACGATGCTTAATATGAGGTAAAGATAAGGGTTAGTATAGCAACACAGAACGCCGGACCAAGGTGCTGAGTGAAATTTTCTAGATGTCGGACCAAGGATTTATAAATACATAACTTATCACTTTGCATGCAAGATACTAGGAAAGAATTGTTATAGTTAGAACTATCAAGTTATGAACGTGTGGGGAACACGTAAACCTTAGTTACTTTGATTAATTGATTAAACTCCAACATTTGAAGCGATTAGTTGTCTCCTTTAATTTCTCTAGTTATTTTCATTTATTTAGAAATAGAAAACCCCCCTTTTATCATTTTTGTTTTACAAGGAAGTAATTGACTGAACAATAGTAATGATCGATTGAAGTTAAGTCTAAACTATTTTCCTTGTGGGAACGATCCCAACCTCATTAGTTGGGTTATCTACTTGACACAACCGCTTTACTTCTTATTTGAGAAGTAAGTTTGAGTGTATCACATCTACATTTAGAAAGACATATTTTTTCCCCTCTACTTTGCTCACGCATTGGTCCACACAGACCCATATAGAGTATTTCTAGAGGTTTGGAGGTACTAACTATTGCTTTTGGTTTTAATGATGATTTCACTTGTTATGTAGCACTCTTTTGACCAAGTTTTGTGATATCAATTTTTTTATAGTTGAAAGGCTGATGTTGTCCCATCCTTCTATGCCACAAGCAGTAGTTCTCATTAATAACACTGAGGCACTGTAGCATATTTATTGAAGGATTCATGATATTAGATTTAAATACAATTTTGTGTCTTTTTCCAAGAAGCAATAGTTTCTAGTTATTGGATTAAATACTCTACGTTTCTTTTGGGTGAATACTACGTTGTTTCTTTTGCCGCACAATTGTGACATATAGACTAAATTTTGCTTCAATCCTTTTATATAGTATACATAGTCTATTGTTTAAGTGTGATCTGATGTCAATACCTTATATTTCATCCCTTTTTATATTCCCAAAAGCTACATTCCCTCCTTTGTGGTTGATCTTTGAGAGAAAATTGTTTTTATATCTGCTCATGTGTATGGAACATACACTGTCTAGGTACCATGAATTCATCTCTTCTCTCACTGTTTCCTAAAAATACCAAGGGTTAGTTTTAGGTAACCAGATCCACTTGGGTCCATGTTTGGTTGTTTGTGAAAGGATGAATAAGTCACTTTTATCCCAATTAGGTAGCTTGATGGTTTTGGAAACTGGTTTTATGATTTTTTCACCACATGTAGTTTTTAGAAACTTTAGACGGTTTCCATGAGCTTTTAGACTTTTAGGGCATGAATAGTTCTTCTGACCTGTTCTTCTACAGTGATTATATAGGCAATTTTCATCCGGATTTGTGATTCGTGTAGACTTTAGATTGAATCCTATTCCATGACTAGTGGATGACTGTCCCTCTTGGATATTTTGGATATCGTACAGTAAGATAGAGAATTTTGTCCATCTCATATTGAGCTCAACTTCTTTTCTAGCATTGTGATGTTCTTTGTTAAGGGCCTAATTTTCCTTAATTATTGAGTGGTGACTGCTACTTAAGTATTTTATTTTATTTTGAATATGGTGATTATTTTTCTCTCGATTCCCATTTTCTTCTTTCAAGGATACTTAGTCATCTACTGTGTGCTATTTTTCATAGTTGATTGATTGATATGCATCCATAAGAGTGTCTTTTGGAGTGTGAATGCAAATTCTCTTTAATATGATATAAACCTACCTTTGATTGTTTCTCTTCGTCTTTATACTCCTCAGAAGTAGTTCCAACCATTAGTGCCAAGATGTTCTCATGGATCAGCATGTGTTTAATTCATCTTCCTCTTCTGTCAAGGAGATTAGTGCAAGGAAATCATATTTTTCTGACTCTTTAGTTGCAATCATGGATTTGATCTCAACTTCTTCATCCTCTGATTCTTCTCCGATTAATCTCTAATCAGTGCAAAGGATTTTCTCACAAAGATATCGACTTCTTGATTAGGTAGCTTTCTGTTGGTGGGGATAAATACCTCTTTTACTAACCTGCAAGCCCTTGTTTGAACCTTTTTATAAATGGATTTCAAACCACTTTGACTTTATTAGATGCTCGTAGTGGAAGGCCCAAATAAGTAATTGGTAGAGCCCCAACCTTGCAATTCAAAATTGCCTCGACTCTATGGGCGTCACCACGACCCGTCATCAAGACCACAGACCGTGAAGAGGCTCAAGGTCTGATGCCTGGGCATTGTGACTTCCAAGTCATGACCACAAGTAGGTCAATGGACCGTGCACAATTACTATGGATCAAGCAGCAGCTGGAAGACTTTGGTGATTTCACATACACTATTCCTCTAATTTGTGATTACACTAGTGGGATGATCATGGCAAAAAAATGTTGTTCAGTGTAAGAAGAAAGAGCACATAGATATGAGGCATCATTTTTTGAAGGACTATGTTGAAAAGCAAAATGTAGTGATAAAGTTCTGTAAGGCAGAAAACCAACTGGATGATATCTTTACAAAACCCTTGATAAAGAATGCTTCATCAAAGATAGGTTAAAGCTGGAGATGCACAAGGTCACCTTATTCCATATTGAAAAGTCTGCACAAAATCCTCAAATCGATTATGTAAAGAGGTCATATATCTATACTTGTTGCAATGCTTATTTGTTTGAGAATTCACTTCTGGTACCTTAATGCAGGTATACACTCATGACATGATGGTTCAAGGCAAAATTTAATCATACAAGCAGGGATGCATACTAAAATAGGACCTAGTCCTTACAAGGTTTAGTATCACTTAAGACTGGCAACGGACCGAAACGGAATAAACAGGTACTAGACTGAAATGGAATGAACCGGATCGAAATTATCGAGATGGATACTCAGTTTCGTCCTATCTCGTTATTTACTAGAATGGAACCAGAATGGAAACGACGAGAATGGAACGGTACGGAATGGAATAAAAGGGACGACACATTTAGCTATTTCAAAAAAATGATAAACTTTTTTGTACTTATTTTGATTTTTGAATTGCGAAAATATGAATGTGTTTTTATTTTTGTAAGTTTAAATTAATAGTGTTGAAATTTATAATGTAATTTTACTTAAGTTTATTTAAAGATATTTTTATAAAAGTTTTACCTATTAAGTTTGCAAGTTAAGTTTAATAAAGTTCGTTTTAAATGTTTTTGAGCTTACTTTCTAAGATTTCAATCTTTTGAAGTTTATAAGTTATTATTTATTAATATGTTATAAATTATAAGTTGTATTTATAACTTGTAATTTAAATAACGTAAGTTTGTAATTTTAAAAAATTAAATAAAGTAAGGATAAAACAATGACACAAAATTAAAAAATATCAATCCAATTTATTTAAAAGTTACCCCTAGGGCAGTGAGAAAGAAGGTATTTCTTTTTTCTATTTTAAAAATATAAATTATAACATAAAATATAAATTAATTAATAAAAAAAATTAATTGGAACGAAACCATAGCAAACAGGAATAAACTGATACCGATACACAGGCATCAAATCATAATACCATTCTATCTCGTGTAACAGTTCACGGTGTCTCATTCCGCCGCAAAGACTATCAGACCGAATGGGCCGTAATGGTACCGGCACAATCCGGTCCGATGCCCAGCCTTAGTATCACTTGCACTATAGAAAATTTCAATCAACGGTCCCTCTCACGTGTCTCTTGCCCATTCATGGCATCAGTTTCAAAAGTCTTTCAACTTTAAACCAAGGGGCACCATGATATACCGTGGTTTCACGGTATAATTAATGCTTTTTCCTTAAGTTTAGTGTGTCCAAAAGCCTTTTTGTGCTAATTTTGATATAAGTTTCTCTTTGTTTTGCAGGAAATCTGTCCAAAGCTGAATGCGGAGATTTTGAGCGAAAATTGCAGAAGAGACCACCTACGGAGCTTATGACGGTCCGTCGTGCTTGTGACGGTCCGTAGGTGGCAGCGTAGAGAAGCTGCTGAAGGAAGATGGGGAAGTCTGACCAAGTATGGGATTACGAAGCTTGTGACGGTCCGTCATGGCCATGACGGTCCGTCCTGCAGGTCCGTCGTGAAGATCAGAGAAGTGATCCCAGTACCCAGATTCCAAGAATTGAAGTATTTTGAAACGAAGACCCTCGACGGACCGTCGTGCCTATTACGGTCCGTCACACTTGCCGTCGAGGGGAATGAAGAAAGCAGCTGAAGAAATTGGACAAGTATGGGACGACGGAGCCCACGACGGTCCGTCATGACTACGACGTTCCGTCGCGTGGTCCGTCGACCCAGCCGCGTTTTGGCAGATTTCCAGAAATTAGAATCCTTGTTTAATTAGGTTTTTATTTTTTATAAATAGTTCGAAAAACCTCATTTTTGAGGTTAGACTCTTTGATTATCAAATTCCATATAGTTAGACCTTGTGATTATTAGACTTCGTGTTTTTGAGTGTTTGATTGTTGAAGATTCTTACAAGTAACTTTTGGTGATTAATCAAGCATATTTTCGGACTTTATTCTTTCTCATTGAAGTAAGTACATGAATTCTAATTTAACATATTTGAATATTGTGTTTATGGCTATGAGTAACTAAACTCCATAACTAGGGTTGTGGGAACCATAGGCAAATAATGAGATAAACCCTAACTAAAATAACAATTCTAGAATAGTGTCTTGCATGTATTAATAATTCTTTCGCTTAGAAGTCTTTTTAACGGATGATCAACGTTAGAACTCGCCTTAATGCTACTTGCCGGACCAAGGAGGTAGATAATAGGAAAAGAATTATTAACATAGATTTAGTGTATACTATCTGATAGGCTAGTATTGATTGGTACGAGGTAATAACTTAGTCAAATATCGAATACGATGCTTAATATGAGGTAAAGATAAGGATTAGGAAAGCAACACACGTAGCCGGACCAAGGTGCGGAGTGAGATTTTCTAGATGCCGGACCAAGGATTTAGAAATACATAACTTATCACTTTGCATGCAAGATACTAGGAAAGAATTGTTATAGTTAGAATTATCAAATTACGAACCTGTGGGGAACACGTAAACCCTAGTTACTTTAATTCATTGAATAAAACCCAATATTAAAAGCTGTCAACTGTCACTTTCAATTACATTAGTTATTTTTTTACTCATTAGGTAATACAAACCCCCCTTTTTATATTTTTACTTTCCAAGAATGTTATTGACCAAACGATAGTAATACTAGGTTAAAGTTAAGTCTAGACTATTTTCCTCGTGGGAACGATCCCAACCTCACTAGTTGGGTTATTTACTTGACACGACCGCTTTACTTCTCATTTGAGAAGTAAGTTTGAGCGTATCAAATTTTGGCGCCGCTGCCGGGGATAATTAATGCTTTTTCCTTAAGTTTAGTGTGTCCAAAAGCCTTTTTGTGCTAATTTTGATATAAGTTTCGGAAATCTGTCCAAAGCTGAATGCGGAGATTTTGAGCGAAAATTGCAGAAGAGACCACCTACGGAGCTTATGACGGTCCGTCGTGCTTGTGACGGTCCGTAGGTGGCAGCGTAGAGAAGCTGCTGAAGGAAGATGGGGAAGTCTGACCAAGTGTGGGATTACGAAGCTTGTGACGGTCCGTCATGGCCATGACGGTCCATCCTGCAGGTCCGTCGTATCCACGACGAGCCGTCATCTGTCCCGTCGTGTGATACAGTTTCACTATCACTAACACACTATTTTAAATGTTTTATGTTGTATGGGCTTGCTTGTCTTGTTTGACATTACTCGTACTAATAGTGATCCTTTTCAGGTACTATCGACTATGGCACCCAAGCAAGACCGAGCTTACGCACGCGGGCGATCCAAGTCTGTTGCCCCGTCTGCACGCTTGATTATCAGGTCCGATGATGAGAGGGACCCTGAATATGTGCCCCCAGGCACTTCCGCACCTTCCCGTCCTGCACGTGTCCCCCGAACCACACCCAAGAAGACGGTGGCGTCCGGCGTAGTCACTGCCTCCCAGTCTGATGAGGAGCGCACACTGACCGGCACACCCTCTGGGTCGGCCACAAACGAGGAAGGAGTGTCTGGCTCCTTAGGAGTATCCTGGTCCGAGGAAGCTTCAGAATCTGCTGAGGTTCCCGCACCCGCTACTGCTGCAGCGTCGGCCTCGTCTGATGAGGCTGACAGTTCAGACTCCACATCCGGCGCACCAGCCCCGGTCCCCACCCCAGCCTCTGACCAGCCAAACAGGTGGTGCGTTGAAGGCCAGTTTCAGATTTACTCCGACGCGAAGTTCTTGACCGATAAAGGAGTAATGTCTCGAACACTCACCCTGGAGCGGCGGGTACTTACAGGGAGTCTCCCCTCGATGCCGGAGATCCACAACATCTTCACCAGGCATCGCCTAGAGTGGACAGCCCGTCCGTTGGTACGATACAGTGAGGAGATGGTCCGAGAGTTCTACGCGTCCTACGTAGCGACTCTCCGATCACAGATCGACAGGCGGGCTGCTCCCGCGAAACAGGCCCCATTGGAGCAGGTTCTAGTCCGGGGCGTGCAGGTCGACATTTCCCTGCCCGCCATCCGCCGGTTCCTATACGGCGAGAGTGCAGCTGCTACTCGGACCCCCCCACCACCGCCGAGTTTGACTATCGCTGGCAGATAGTCAAGGATGGACACTTCATGCGCGAGCGGACACTGAGAGAGACCACAAGAGGTGGATGGCCCTGCACCTATCAGTCGACGGAGAGGGTGCCGACTGGGTCACTGAGCCGAAGGGGGCCATCAAGAAGGCCAACCTCACGTTCGTCGCGAAGTTCTTGTGGCTGCTCGTGCGTCACTGCCTTTCCCCAACAGCTGCTGATAACATAGTCACCTGGGATCGAGCAGTGCTGATGGCGGCGATGATAGCCGGCTTCGAGGTAGACTATGCATGGCTTCTCCAGGCAGTCATGCACGAGAGGGCATTCAAGGTCACCACCACCTACCCCTTTCCGTGCATGATCTTCGCCCTTTGCAGGTCTGCAGGTGTGCTCGTGTGGCACATAGATCAGTTGAAGACCCCGCAGGGCACCGTTGATGTCGGCCTCATCAGAGACGAGGCCAATGAGTTGGCCCACGTCGAGGGCCCCGTCCAGAGCTGCCACCACTATCTGATGATCTTGCGGATACGGTGGCCCAGGCCCGCACAGCGACACAGGCATCCACGGACACTACTCCGGTCGAGTCTATCCCGGGTAGTAGCACAGCCCCTCTACCTACACCAGCCCCGCTTGCTCGAGTCCAAAAACTGGAGGCACAAATGGCCACCCTTCTGCATCATATCCAGCCATGGATGCAGAAGTCTATTGCTGACTCTGAAGCGCGTATGGAGAGGCAGATGCAGCAGAAGATTGCTGAGGTTCACCAGCGCCTCGATGCCTTTGAATTGCGAGTATTAGCTCGACCATCCCCTCCGGTAGATGTGTCGACTCTTCAGGCTGCAGTCTCCAATCTTCGGGCAGACATCGACACGATCCTAGCGGCAAGAGTGCCGGAGTCTGTCGAGCCTGCTGAGGATACTGTATTGGCGGCCCTGTTTCCTACTCCAGACAGTCCCCCACCCTCCCCTCGAGAGAGTGCCAAGAGGCGTAGGGGTCGATCAGAGGATGAGGCGCGAGCGAGGAAGAAGGAGCGCCACGAGATGGAGGCCGCGAGGAGAGCCTCAATTGCTGAGGCGGAGGCACACCGGATCCGAGCATCGCAGATAGCGGCCGGGGCGTCTAGCTCCCATACTGTAGAGACCGCCGGAGGCACTGAGGGTGCGGTTGTTGCTGAGGACACCACTGAGGGTGTCCAGATTGCTGAGGACACCACTGAGGGTGTCCAGATTGCAAAGGCTGTGGGTTCCGGGAAACCGGACCCACCAGCTTGCTGATCGACGGCGCTATGCGCCACAGGTTTGCTTCACCTACCCCTCTAATCTTTAGATTTTTTTTTATGCATTGGGGACAATTGCATGCTTTTTGTTGGGGGTGGGGTAAATGGAAAGTGAGTGTTAGGGTGAAGTCTGAGTAGCCCAACTCACTATCCTCTTTTGGGGTTTTCTTGCCTGTGTTCTTTTTCCCCAAAAGACTGATTATTTTTCTGTTGAACCGGCACGTTATATCTTTTGTACATAAGTTTAACTCTGAAGCATGATGGCTAAAATGATATCCCGATAAAACTGGAAAATGTTGCATGACTAGGCGTAGTAACTGATAATTGTGTGGCTCTAAACATGAAATAGAGTTACACCATTGCATTACCCTAAATCTTCAAGTCAAACTAGGTGTCTGATAATCTGGTATAGTGATGAGATGTCAAGTGAGTGTGAGGAAAGTTGAATAGTCCACTATTGGTACTGAGCTAGAACTTGCCTGGTTAGTCCTGCTAAAAGTAAGCTGTAACAAACAATTAGGAAATGATCATAGGCCCTTATTCAATATAGCCCATTTCTTGCCTAAATAAAGAAACCAAATGAAAGTTATCCTTCTTTGATCCAAATAAATTGAGCTTAAAATTAGACCTTTCTTTTTCACCCCAACTGATCTTTTCTGGGAACAATATGTTGGCCCTGGTCCCTACTTGGACATGTGCACCTCAGCTTATGCCAAAAGCATAAGTTGAGGGTGGCTAATGTATAAACAACCTTCGTTATGGCCCTGACCCGATTTTGGGTATTGTGTACCTTGACTCATGGCAAAGCCATGAGTTGAGGGTGGCTGTTTTGAGGAATGCTCTGGAAAGTGGGGTTGAAAGAACAAAGAGAGAGAAAGAACAAAAGTAAAGTGACTCAAGAACTCGTTGAAAAAAAAATAAAAAATAAAATAAAAAAATTCAAGAATTACAAACAAGAAAAGAAAAGAGTCACTTACGCAAATGAAGAAAGAAGGGAAACAGCAAGGTGAAAGAATAGGAGAAACTGGGCGAGATAAAGTGATATAGGGTGGAGGGTTTAGCCGATATGTCAAGGAGGGCAAAAAGTCACTAAAGTATACCTAAATATACCCTACCTGACTCTGAGCCTACGTTACAAGCTAAAAAAGTCCTATCGTGATCCTAAGGGTTGTATAGCGAACTTAAGGCAGTGAAAATAAGGGCAAGCTTATGGCAATAGGTATGAATGAGTGTGACTTTGTTCTGAGAGCGAGTGTTGAAATGTAATCCTTATACTCAAACTGAAATCATTGTGTGAAAAATGAGGATTTTGTTCTAAAATGAGGACACTAGTTGCAATACCGGAATTGTTAGCACCTCGGTGAGAAATTGAAGAGGATAGGTATTAGTGCATGGTGAGTCTGTGTCATGTTCGAATCCCACAAAAGTCAAGCCTAACAATGATAGCATGCATAGATTTGATGGGATTAGTCGGGATTGATAGCCAAATGATTGCAAAGGATAATACATGAATACTATCGTACAAAGATTGTGTAGTGAGTCATAGTGCGTCGCTTGAGGACAAACAACGAATTTAAGTTGAGGGTGTTGATATACCGTGGTTTCACGGTATAATTAATGTTTTTTCCTTAAGTTTAGTGTGTCCAAAAGCCTTTTTGTGCTAATTTTGATATAAGTTTCTCTTTGTTTTGCAGGAAATCTGTCCAAAGCTGAATGCGGAGATTTTGAGCGAAAATTGCAGAAGAGACCACCTACGGAGCTTATGACGGTCCGTCGTGCTTGTGACGGTCCGTAGGTGGCAGCGTAGAGAAGCTGCTGAAGGAAGATGGGGAAGTCTGACCAAGTGTGGGATAACGAAGCTTGTGACGGTCCGTCATGGCCATGACGGTCCGTCCTGCAGGTCCGTCGTGAAGATCAGAGAAGTGATCCCAGTACCCAGATTCCAGGAACTGAAGTATTTTGAAACGAAGACCCTCGACGGACCTTCGTGCCTATGACGGTCCGTCACACTTGCCGTCGAGGGGAATGAAGAAAGCAGCTGAAGAAATTGGACAAGTATGGGACGACGGAGCCCACGATGGTCCGTCATGACTACGACGTTCCGTCGCGTGGTCCGTCGACCCAGCCGCGTTTTGGCAGATTTCCAGAAATTAGAATCCTTGTTTAATTAGGTTTTTATTTTTTATAAATAGTTCGAAAAACCTCGTTTTTGAGGTTAGACTCTTTGATTATCAAATTCCATATAGTTAGACCTTGTGATTATTAGACTTCGTGTTTTTGAGTGTTTGATTGTTGGAGATTCTTACAAGTAACTTTTGGTGATTAATCAAGCATATTTTCGGACTTTATTCTTTCTCATTGAAGTAAGTACATGAATTCTAATTTAACATATTTGAATATTGTGTTTATGGCTATGAGTAACTAAACTCCATAACTAGGGTTGTGGGAACCATAGGCAAATAATGAGATAAACCCTAACTAAAATAACAATTCTAGAATAGTGTCTTGCATGTATTAATAATTTTTCGCTTAGAAGTCTTTTTAACGGATGATCAACGTTAGAACTCGCCTTAATGCTACTTGCCGGACCAAGGAGGTAGATAATAGGAAAAGAATTATTAACATAGATTTAGTGTATACTATCTAATAGGCTAGTATTGATTGGTACGAGGTAATAACTTAGTCAAATATCGAATACGATGCTTAATATGAGGTAAAGATAAGGGTTAGGAAAGCAACACACGTAGCCGGACCAAGGTGCGGAGTGAGATTTTCTAGAAGCCGAACCAAGGATTTAGAAATACATAACTTATCACTTTGCATGCAAGATACTAGGAAAGAATTGTTATAGTTAGAATTATCAAATTACGAACCTGTGGGGAACACGTAAACCCTAGTTACTTTAATTCATTGATTAAAACCCAATATTAAAAGCTGTCAACTGTCTCTTTCAATTACATTAGTTATTTTTTTACTCATTAGGTAATACAAACCCCCCTTTTTATATTTTTACTTTCCAAGAAAGTTATTGACCAAACGATAGTAATACTAGGTTAAAGTTAACTCTAGACTATTTTCCTCGTGGGAACGATCCCAACCTCACTAGTTGGGTTATTTACTTGACACGACCGCTTTACTTCTCATTTGAGAAGTAAGTTTGAGCGTATCACACCACTGTTCAGGAACCCGATACCCTTTTGAGTTTAAAAATAACTCTTGGTGAATCAAAATCTGACCTCTTTCAATATTTCCGTTTGTGGTTTAGCTTGTTGTTATCCATGCGTTTCTAACTTTTAAAAAAAGATGTCCAACTCCGTTTTTTCATCAAAGGTCCCTTTCTCATAAGAAGTTGAAAACCCTACTTCCTTCAACTTCTCCATTCCTTTTTAAGACCAGTCTCCTTGGACAGATGTCTGTGGTGTTGATGAAACAGGTAAATCAATCAATCCTCTAAGAGAAGTAGTGGCTTCTCCTCCATTTCCATCTGGAAGGATTTTTCCTTGTTCTCCTACTTTAGTGTTTTTTGGGTGATCCGGATTCCGACGTCAAAAATGCCAAATTTTTTCGTGGACGTCCGTCAAGACCTTGTCTATGCATACGGTTGTCCATCACGGCTTGTCCGACCCATTTGGAAGGTCAAACGATCCCCGAAGCGAGCATACCCCTCATTTCGATGATTTTTGTGTGCTATAGCACACGATTTTTGGGTGATCCGGATTCCGACGTCAAAAATGCCAAATTTTTTCGTGGACGTCCGTCAAGACCTTGTCTATGCATACGGTTGGCCATCACGGCTTGTCCGACCTATTTGAAAGGTCAAACGAGCCCCGAAGAGAGCATACCCCTCATTTTGACGATTTTCGGGTGCTATAGCACACGATTTTTTGGGTGATCCGGATTCCGACGTCAAAAATGCCAAATTAATTTGTGGACGTCTGTCAAGACCTTGTCTATGCATACGGTTGGCCATCACGGCTTGTCCGACCCATTTGGAAGGTCAAACGAGCCCCGAAGCGAGCATACCCCTCATTTCGATGATTTTCGTGTGCTATAACACACATTTTTTGGGTGATCCGGATTCCGACGTCAAAAATGCCAAATTTTTTCGTGGACGTCCGTCAAGACCTTGTCTATGCATACGGTTGGCCATCACGGCTTATCCGACCCTTTTGGAAGGTCAAACGAGCCCCGAAGCGAGCATACCCCTTATTTCGACGATTTTCATGTGTTATATAAGCACACGATTTTTTGGGTGATCCGGATTTCGACGTCAAAAATGCCAATTTTTTTCGTGGACGTCCGTCAAGACCTTTTCTATGCATACGGTTGGCCATTGCAGCTTGTCCGACCCATTTGGAAGGTCAAACGAGCCCCGAAGCGAGCATACCCCTCATTTCGACGATTTTCGTGTGCTATAGCACACGATTTTTTGGGTGATCCGGATTCCGACGTCAAAAATGCCAAATTTTTTCGTGGACGTCCATCAAGACCTTGTCTATGCATACGGTTGGCAATCACGGCTTGTACGACCCATTTGGAAGGTCAAACGAGCCCCGAAGCGAGCATACCCCTCATTTCACGATTTTCGTATACTATAGCACACAATTTTTTGGGTGATCCGGATTCCGACGTCAAAAATGCCAAATTTTTTCGTGGACGTCCGTCAAGACCTTGTCTATGAATACCGTTGGCCATCACGGCTTGTCCGACCCATTTGGAAGGTCAAACGAGCCCCGAAGCGAGCATACCCCTCATTTCGACGATTTTTGTGTGCTATAGCACACGATTTTTTGGCTGATCCGGATTTCGATGTCAAAAATGCCAAATTTTTTCGTGGACGTCCGTAAGACCTTGTCTATGCATATGGTTGGCCATCACGGCTTGTACGACCCATTTGGAAGGTCAAACGAGCCCCGAAGCGAGCATACCCCTCATTTCGACGATTTTCGTGTGCTATAGCACACGATTTTTTTGGTGATCCGGATTCCGACGTCAAAAATGCCAAATTTTTTCGTGGACGTCCGTCAAGACATTGTCTATACATACACATTTGAGTTCATGGGATGGTATTTTGTATGATAATCACATTTGATTTGTAGATATTTCAAAGTTTGATTTGAAAGTTTAGTAGTAGAGTTCATGATGGAATGGTCTTAAGGAAGAACTCACTTAAAGAGATGAACACCGACGGGTAGGTCATAACTTAGACTTTTGGTAACATCAGTTATTATTTCTTCCTCCATATGTTCGAGGGCGAACATGATTTTTAGTGGTGGATAATGTGACGACCCATAAGTTCATTTTTGGTAAATTTTTATAAAAAATTATCGTTTTACTCCTCTTGATTGTCGTCCTAGAGTAAATTTTGATTAGTCGGTGAAACTAATTTGACAAATTTGAATCATTCGATAACTATGATTATTTAATTAATAGATATATATTGAATAATTTATTTATTTAGTTTATTAAATACTATTTGACCCATACTAAAAATAAGTTATTAGGGTTTATTACTTTTGACATATAGTTAATCTAGAAAAGAAAAGAGAGAATGGATGGACGAAAAAACTCACCAGCTGCACGGCGTAGGAGAAACAACTGTCATGTAAGAATCGTACAAACTTAGTAATTTAAAAATTGTAGGCTTAGGCGAGAAACAAACCTGTTGCTTTGATGTTAACAATGGAATATGATATTGGGTTTGCAGGGAATTATTGTGCTGTATATATATTTTATTAAATAGAATTCAATATTTTAATAATTAAATATTGGTTAATAATGTTTGGCAACACCTAGTCTATTTGATCACGTACTAATGGCCTAAATAATTAGAAGGAATATTGGCGATGAATTCAAGATTTCATATTGCAACAGGTAGCGAATGAATTGAACATTCACAAAGTTTATTCGTTTTGATATTTTGTTCTTTACCCGTAGGCTTATCACATTATGATTCCGTTTTGCTATAATAAAAATAGATAATTAGATATAAGGGTATTAAATTATAGGAATACTATTAGAGTTGTAGTGTTTGGAGAAATATTAACTTAATCTTAAACTTGGAATTTAGGGAATATGGAATTTGACCTATTGGTTGGAATTAAGATTTAGAAATTTTTACTATTCATATGACCATGTTTTTGGGTCAATGCTAGACACATAATAATGTGTGTGTTGTTAGTTTCAAAACTTTATTGTGATTATTTATTTGAATAGATTGGATTGATTTGGAAGCCTAACGAAAAGGGAAGACTAAAGTCCCGGAGTGACTGTTCGATAAATTGAGGCAAGTGGATTTCTAAACTCTTGTTAAGTGTATGAAATGCGTGTATTTCCTTGTGGTATATGTTTGGGAGTAACGGAGTTGGTGATGGGTTGACTTGTCCACATTGATTAATTCTAATGATGAAAAAAATGGGGATAACAAAAGGCAATGTGATTAATTGTTTATGTGTGTTGTGTTGAGAAAGGGTTGAAGGCTTGTTGAATCATTGTTTATGTAACTTCATGTTTGTGTGGTTGTGAATTGTGCGATATTACGAAAATGGTCATCTCCTCATTATTTGTGTGAACTTGTCATCTGCATTATTCTGAGGCATTGATTGTGACAAGTGTTATGTGCATTGAGAAAGAATGGGTACTTAAGAGGATGTACCATTTTGAGGGACGTATCGTGCGCCGCGATGGATACTATATTTCGAGGGACATATCGCGTGCCGCGATGGCTTCTAATATCGAGGGTCGTGTCGTGCGCCACGACAGATACATGACAGATATGTCCCCCATGGGTCCCGGACTGAAAGACAGCGGGTGTGTATCACTAGGTCAGACATGCATCATTATACTTGACATTGCATTCCATTGCATTGCATATACTTATCATTAGCAAATTTGATATCGTGTTTTGCTGATCTTCTGATTGCCTTTATGCGGAACTTGTGATTGATCAATATTGAGCTTGTTATTGCGGATATGTAGTTTGTTCAAGTATTGTTATTGAGGATATGTAATTTGTTAAAGTGTTGTTGTTGAGGATATGTAATTTGTGTAACTGTTGTTATTGAGCTACGTGCTATGTAAACTGTGAGCTGTTAGGTTGGGTTGATTTTAATGCAGGTTGTAGTTGTGGAGGTTCGGTTGGGGGTGGTAGGAGTACCCGTATTTCATCCCCTTAGCCTGTGTTTAGAGGTTTACTTGCTGAGTACCGTGTGGTTTGGTACTCACCCCTTACTTCTACAAATTTTTTTGTAGGTTATGAGCCTGGATTTTTGTTGTACTTGTCATTCTCTTCTTTTTCCCAGGCTTCTTGGAGATTTTTGAGGTAGCTGTTTCCATCTCAGCAGACTTTCTTCTCCTTAATTATGATCTTGTTCTATTCTAGAAACAAGTTCATTTGAGACTTGAGTTTGCATTTGAATCAATTGTAATATTTTAGAGGCTTGTACACGTGACTACCAGGTTTTTAGGTTTTTATTAAGTTACTTATATTTTATTTCCGCACTTATTGTAATGGTTGAGTTTTAGGCTGACTTGTCTTGGTGGAATAAGACGAGTGCCATCACGTCCATTTTTGGGTTGTGACAACACAAATTTTTTGTGAAGCTTGAGGACGAACCTTTTACTAATGAAATAGAAGTGGATCTTAGGACGGTTGTATCTTCCTCAACATCAGAACGAATTTTTGAAAGGAATCTCGCTGAGGGAGGGGGGGGGGTCTAGAGTCTAGCATTCTAGCAGAGTAGAGGCAGAACTGGTGGATATACAAGTGTGGCTTCGCTTTGAGTAGATGCTCAATCAACTCTATTAGAACCAGAGTTCAGATCACCGGAACAGGTCACTCTAAGTTTCCAACGTGTATTTGATCAAACTCCCAGGTATTTTTATGTTGAAACTGATGAGGAGGAGTAAAAACCTCTCTTGATATGAAGAAAAACAGGGGTACGAGGAGCCAACACCTT
The DNA here is from genome assembly GCA_027705065.1 of Solanum peruvianum. Classification (NCBI taxonomy): domain Eukaryota; kingdom Viridiplantae; phylum Streptophyta; class Magnoliopsida; order Solanales; family Solanaceae; genus Solanum; species Solanum peruvianum. The sequence goes on along the minus strand of JAKWJD010001762.1, from coordinate 9,908,719 downwards.
TACAATTCGTGTTCCATATCAAGAGATGGTAAAAAGTGCTCATGAGACCGACCACATCACTAAATCTACGGAGTTTGAGAAGGAGAGACAAAGAAGTGGAAAAGGAAAGTTGGTTGTGTCCCGCTCTAAAGGAAAAAAAAAGATGTATGGAACAAGAAGTGAAACTCATAAAATTTTGGAGTGTTCCATAGCTGCAAGCAAAGTTCAAACAGAAAGGGCCAGGAAAGGAGAAGGGAAGGTCATGATCCTAAAAAGCCTACATCTAATCTTTTGCTCGTTGGGTCGAGTGAGACTGAGTCTAATGATATTTATGCATATGTGTCAAAAAGAAGGAAAGAAGGAGAGGAAGAGACAAATCAAAGGAAATTCAGAAGTCTGCAAATAAATCACATGTGAAAAGCGAGAGAGTAAAAAGGAAGGTGGTTGCTAAATCCAATTTGGTAAAGGGACCAAGTTCATCTGTTCAGACTCAAGGTGCAGAAAAAAGAAATGACCAGGGAAGAACACATAGAGGCAATGGAAAAACAAAAGGTGCTAAATGGCAGAGTATTCGACCCTGACTTTCTAACTGATTTTTGTATGTCTGATCTTATTAATGTCGTTTCTCTACAAAGTTGGGGCCATCTGTTTGAACCACCAGTACCATACTTGCACGAACATCAGGTGCGAGAATGTTACTACAAAATGGAGGTTCTAAAGGATGGAGGAATAAGGACTAAGTTTAAGCATGTTGAAATCTGTCTAGATGAGTAAAACCTTGGGAATCATTCTAAGTGTTCCTTTGGGAGGAATCCAGATGATTGAAGGATGCGAACCATACAGTGAGTTCCATCAAGTGACCACAAAATATGGGGACATCAAGTGTGAAGAGCTGCTGAAAGAGTTTCTCACACGAGAATATCAATTACTTTTCAAATTCATCAACAAGGTGTTGGTACCAAGGATAGAAAAGAGAACAGTGGCATCTTATACTGATTTATTTCTCATGAAAAAGCTTGATGAACTTGAGGAGATAAATCTCCCTGCTTGAGCATATTCACAAGGCGATGACCTGGAAATCGGGCAGGCATGGTATCCCTTATGTCTACTTATTGATTTTTGTGTTTAATCATTTGGAAGTGCCTTTGGGACGTGGGATACCTGGTACAACAATGCAGGTGTTTACTGTTTCCACCCTGATATAGTGTGTGTAGAAGAAAAAACAGAGGGAAGATCTCCAGTTACTGCAATCCTGAATGAGAAAGAGGTTGAAATTGCTAAATTGAAATCTGAGTTGCAAAAGGTTGTTTCGAAGGGACTAGAGGTACCAGTAGTGAGGATGAGAAAGTGGTGCAAATATTGAGAGGTGAAAATGAACAACTGCTCTACCAATGCCTCACTCAGTGAGGAAGTCAAGGCTGTCAACAAGAAAATTATCCAGGCTCAAATGAGCGGATGTCTTTGATAATGCACACCCTTAATCCCCTTCCCTCTCCGTCCTAAAAGAGTCGTGTGTCCCTTGTTTTTTTAATGCATTCCATACAACTAGCATATGTTTATTGTTACACCTTTTCAATGATGTCAAAAGGGGGAATTTTTTTGAGGTTGGTTGCTGTGCAAACAGAAAGAACTGAACTAAGGGGGAAGAACATTGACAGGGGAACTCATGTACATTTGAAAGAATTCTTAACACTCATACAGGGGGAACTTATGTAAATTTGAACGAATGCTTAACACTCATACATGGGGAATTAATGTACATTTGAATGAATGCTTAACACTCATGTGAGGCTACTTGTTGGTTGTTTGTCGTTATCAAAAGACATAATACATAAATATGCCCTTTACTTGGCTTCGAATAACATTTATGCCCTTCAACTTTGGGTGTGCACAAGTAGACACTAAAACGTATATAAAGTTGAACAAATAGACATACATGTCCTACATGTCATTTTTTGTCCTACATGGTGTCCTACGTGTATTGTGTCATGTAGGACTCGTGTGTTTATTTATTTAAATGTTGGATAAGTAAAGTGCTTGTTTGTGCACTATGAAAGTTGGAGGTCAAAGTTAAAATTTGAACCTATGTTTAGGGTCAAATATTCGTATTATGTCTTATCAAAAAGGGGGAAATTGACAAGTATTAATACTATCAAATGTTTTGATTAACTCCTCACAAGTGCAGGGACCCGGTCCTCTGCAGAGTATGTTCATCCAGGACTATATGCTAGACAGCTGGCAAACTGTCACTTAAGTGGTTGGTGAGGCGCTAGTGTCTTGAACCAATCAGCACGGACGAGGTTGTTTGTACATCGGACAATAACAGCTCTTCATGGTTGATATATTCAATACAAAAATAACAATCTACTCATTCATTCAAAGAGAGATATTCAAGCTCCAAAATAACAAGCGACCTAATAGACTGCATCATTGCCTCTTATATTAGCTGATAATTTGATTGTTTGTATTTGTGTGTATATTTTTGGAACCATTTACTTGTGATAAAAAAACGTTTCAATCTTTGGTGAATCAGTGTAAGAACTTAGTTTGGAGTAACTTAGTGTCTTACGTCAAAGTTTATATTAATCAGTTGAGTTAGTAAAGTGGGCAGTGTTGTATTTTCTTAGGCTCATTTAAGTAATAAGTGGTATTACTTAGTTTAGAGATTATCGGGTTAATCTCATATTGTAAAACTTTTTACATTTGCTTGATAGTGTTAGTAAAAGCAGTTTAATAATTCCCCCGAGACAGGTCGTGATTTTACTCTTTTGAGCAAGGAGGTTTCAACAAAAATTGTGCGTACAATCTTTACTTTTAACATCTATTTTCGTTCAGTATTGATTTAATTGTATCTTTGTAAATTGTACTTAAGACCTGGTCCCATTACAGTTAGTGGACGCATACATTCCAACACGTTCCATTGTAGTTGTTGCCTCTCCAACTCCATCATTAATCCTGTCTAATCCTTCATCACCAAGTCCATCGTCAAACTCACTGGTGTGTCTTTCGATTCTGTCTGATTTGTCTTCCTCTTTCGTTCATCTTATGAATCATAATGCTCATCTTCCATCAGCTATTGATAAACCCATCATTCTCCATACTTCTCAACCATCGACTTCTCAAACAATAACCTTTGTATCTCATCATATATATTGGTAATCAGGCGTAAGACTAAATCTCAAACTCCACAAGCTCATGTTGCCACAAAATACCCTTTGCCTCCATCTACCTTGGCATCTAAACCTACATGTTTACTCAAGCGAGAAAAGATCTGAAATGGAGACAGACTATGCAAGAAGAATACAATTCTCTCTTGCAAAATGGTATATACTTGGTCCCTTGTCACGTCTTTTGCGACCATAAATGTTGGAGGATGCAAACGGATTTTTAAGGTGAAACTAAATCATTGTGGCTCCACTGAGCGATACATGCCTCATTTAGTTGAAAAGGGATTTGGTCAAGAAGTTGGAGTGAACTAGCATGCAATACGTAGTCCGATAGTGAAACCTATAACTATCCGCTTGATTCTGTCTTTAGCTTTGTCAAAAAGATGGTCCCTATGACAACTTGATGTCAAAAATGCATTTCTACATGGTCAACTACATGTAGAGGTACACACGTCTCAACCCTCTAGTTTTACTCATCCAAAATATCCAAACTATGTGTGTAAACTTCAAAGCTCTCTATGGCCGTAACAATCCTCGGGCATGGTTATAAAAGCTAAGCTCGAAAAATGCTTGAACTCAATTTTGTACCTTCTAAATCTGATACGTCTCTATTGATCCACAATTTTGAAGGTCATGTTACTATAATCTTGGTCTATGTAGACGATCTTATTATTACAGGAATCTCTAGTGAGTTCATTGCAAGTCTTATTCTTCAACTATCTAATGTCTTTGCTATAATGGATCTTGGTAAGCTACCTTACTTTCTTGGTGTTTAGGTACATTATCAGACCACTGCATTGCTCAGTCCAAATATATTATAGAACTCATTTCTCGTGCCAATATGGATGGCACTAAGATAATTTCCACACCTATGGACACGGGACTTCAGTTGTCCCAACATGGGAGTTCACCATTTTCTGATCTGTCATTGTATTGCAGCTTGGTAGGAGCTCTTCAATCTATAACAATCACACGTCTAGATGCAGACTGGGCTGATTGCCCAGATGATTGGCGATCTACCAATGGTTATTGTTTTTTCTTAGTGTCACGGAGGTCAATGAGTGGTTGCAAGATCCAGCACCAGGCTGGATTTAGGGCCTTAGCTGCGGCTACTGCTAAAGTTACATGGCTGCAACATCTTCTTAAAGAGCTTTGTGTCTCTCTTCATCAAGCTCCCACACTATGGTGTGATAACCTGTCTGCTACATACCTCATTGTCAATCCTATTTTTCATGCGTCGAACCAAACATATTGAATTGAATTGAATTTTGTTCGTGAGAAAGTAGCATCGAAAGACTTGGAAGTTTGCTACATCAATTCTTTAAATCAGTTAGCAAACATTTATCCCTTGGAGAGTTTGTATTCAACTACACCTTTGTATAGCATTTCTATATATTGATGAATAACTCGTTCGTGAAATATAATCAAGTTTTATCATATTCATAAAATCTCTACGTACGTATACTAAATGGGAACAATATAAACAATCGTTTCGCGATATAACAAGACGTTTATGCCTGCGGACTATCAATAACCATTTTGTTAGAAATTATTATATATTTAGGAAAACCATCAGATCATTTCAGAAAAAAATTCTTATTTCAAAACCAAATCACAAGTCAACTAAATAATTTTTTCATTATATTAATTAATAAAATATAATGCGTCATCTTATCCTGATCTAAACTAGTGTACGTGGGTCCGCTAAAGTTTTTCTGAATTATATATTAATTGATGGCAAACTCCTGCAAAAAATACTCTTTCAAAAGATGATGCTTAAAATTTTAATTTCAGTCATTATTTATTGGGCGATATGAAATATAATACGATACGAGTATTATCATATTTATCGTTTGATAGAGTGCAAAAGAATAATGTAAAATAGAATGCATTAGTAATACTTGCATTAGGAATTCATATATTAGTTATGCTTCTATTAGTCATACGTATATTAATTAATGCCTTGTTCGGTTTTATCATTTATATATTAAAAATAACATGCATTGCTTAAAATAAATTATTTATAAGGATACCCTCCACTATTATGGTGGAAAAGATGTAAAAAAAGGTTTTGAGGGACAATTGTATCTTGAATCATGCTAATGCATGCATTAAAACCATTGCATTGTTAATACCTACAAATTTATGGTAATTGTAATACACGCCTAATATACAACAAAGTGTATTAGTTACAAATATGTGAGAAAACGGTACGAAGCAATTTATTTGTAATAGACAAGACTAATGCATGCATTATTAACTTTACCTAGGGAAGGATCTATATGTATGGGTGGGAATGCCAGGACTCTCGGTAAAAACTTCGTATGTATACGTGTATATGTTAAAAATTACTAATAAATTTACTTTTCCACCAACTTAACCATGTGAAGAATAGTTCCATCAGCAAAGTACTCGAGCTACTGCACCCGCGCGAGCTTGATTCTTGGTATCAACACTAATTTGTTTGCTTGGTCTTGTACGAATTGTGAGAGACTTCTGAGCTCTCTCTTTCTTTGTTTTTTTTTCTTTTTCATTCATGTGTGTAGGGCTATAGTTTTTTTTTTCCATTCGTTTTTATATATTTACTATTTTTTTATTAATTTAAATTGACTCCCTTATTGTTGTAGTTAATTCTTAATTTTTTTAAATTCTCTTTCACTAATTATTATCTCGTGAATGAGTAATGAGTACTAAATTATGAACATCACATAAATATTACAAAGCATATATTGAAATATTATATTTCAAAATACTATCAATATTAAAAATGATGAATATTATTATTTAGAGTTATTTTAACATAAAGGTTCTTTCAATTTTCATTGATATTCTTGCAAAGTAGGATGACAAGGTTGAAGCTACAAGTTTTATTCTTTCTAGAGGCGAACCCACCCTATAGGATAGGGCTGCACGTGCACCCATTAACTTCGAAAAAAATTATGTGTATATGTATTAGTAAGTTGAGAAATAGACATAAATTAGAATATAATTAGTGGTGCACCCAGGAGTAGTATAAATGTGTTATTGTGTTGTTGGTGTCAGCTATAGGAACCACTTATGAGACCTAAGTTTGAGTCCAACTACAACACTATCTCATTGTTTTTATTTTACATTTATCTTAGAGCTTGTATATGAGCTAAGATAATATGAATATTTCAAATCATGGGTTCGCCTATGCAACAACACAAAAAGTCAATAAAATATGAATATTTGAAGTTAACATTAAAAAGTCAAATAAAATGTGAACGTATTAATTTTACACTAGTAGTTGTTTTATACAAGCTCAAATACTTAATGTGGGAAATCTCTTTTCTCCTCTATGTTTTAGAGAATCTAATTTTTAAAGAAATACAAATTGAAATTTTAGTTATCTTAAAATATCTAAAAGAAAATATTACTAACTTGCATGTTTGATCAATTTGTTTGTAAGATTTTAAAAAATGAATAACTCTAATTGTAATTCAAAATTGAAGCAACCGACCCATTCGTTTTTATATATTTACTATTTTTTTATTAATTTAAATTGACTCCCTTATTGTTGTAGTTAATTCTTAATTTTCTTAAATTCTCTTTCACTAATTATTATCTCGTGAATGAGTAATGAGTACTAAATTATGAACATCACATAAATATTACAAAGCATATATTGAAATATTATATTTTAAAATACTATCAATATTAAACATGATGAATATTATTATTTAGAGTTATTTTAACATAAAGGTTCTTTCAATTTTCATTGATATTCTTGCAAAGTAGGATGACAAGGTTGAAGCTACAAGTTTTATTCTTTCTAGAGGCGAACCCACCCTATAGGATAGGGATGCACGTGCACCCATTAACTTCGAAAAAAATTATGTGTATATGTATTAGTAAGTTGAGAAATAGACATAAATTAGAATATAATTAGTGGTGCACCCAGGAGTAGTATAAGTGTGTTATTGTGTTGTTGGTGTCAGCTACAGGAACCACTTACGAGACCTAAGTTTGAGTCCAACTACAACACTATCTCATTGTTTTTATTTTACATTTATCTTAGAGCTTGTATATGAGCTAAGATAATATGAATATTTCAAATCATGGGTTCGCCTATGCAACAACACAAAAAGACAATAAAATATGAATATTTGAAGTTAACATTAAAAAGTCAAATAAAATGTGAACGTATTAATTTTACACTAGTAGTTGTTTTATACAAGCTCAAATACTTAATGTGGGAAATCTCTTTTCTCCTCAATGTTTTAGAGAATCTAATTTTTAAAGAAATACAAATTGAAATTTTAGTTATCTTAAAATATCTAAAAGAAAATATTACTAACTTGCATGTTTGATCAATTTGTTTGTAAGATTTTAAAAAATCAATAACTCTAATTGTAATTCAAAATTGAAGCAACCGACCCATTCATCTTAATTGGACGATGTGACACCCAGAACCACCAAATCCTGGATCTCCCTTTCACTCTATCAAACGGCCTCTTAAGGGAACAAGAATCTTATGAACACAACAACAAAAGGTTGTACCTAAGTAACACATATTATACCGTGAATTTGGGACAAACATGGTAATTTTTTGAATTATAAAAGTTCCTTTTGATGTTCTACTTAAGTAGCTTATGCGTGTTCAATATTGTTTCATTTTTTCTAGTTTTATTCGCTTGCACTTTCTTCTCTGTTGTTGTCTCTTCTGAAGCCCGATCTTGTTTTTTTACAATTTCATGGGTTTTTTCTGTATTATGATTGATCAGTTTGTTAATATTGTAAGTCTTACAAGTTTAAGTATACTCAGTTACTGACATACAAGCTTGTATATGCTTGATAAAGAAAATATTCCTACTTTCATTGTTTGTTTTACAAATTTTTGCTTACAAATTTGACAAAACACTTGCGAATATCAATCTTGATTTTCTGTTTCATTTGTGACTATTCATTCATCACTCCGCAGCTTCACCATCACATATGAGTTCTCTGGCCATGAATACATATTGTAGGGTAGATGTCATGTTGGGTATGTAGCAAGAATTGATGGGAAATAGAGGGAAGGAGAGGAATTTGAAAGGTTTAAAACTTGAAAGGTTGGGAACTTGAAAAGTCCTCTAATGCTTTATTGAAAAAGGCAATAGTCCCTCATCGGTAATGGAAAGGAAAATAGGAGAGTTTAAATAAATAAACACTCCTATTAATTGTTAAAAGGGTTGGAAAGAGGGACCCCCCTCGCGCCGTCGTCGTCGTCGCTCGCTTCGGCTTCGGCTTCGGCTTTGGCTTTGTTTGGATTTGGATTTGGCAAATGATCGATCGAGAGATAATTTTTTGGACAAAATTTATTTCATTAATGGTCGTGTTAATTCTGAAAGGGTTGCAACCTTTCAGAATATATTCTTGCCTATAAATACCATTCAGTCTTCAGAATATTTTCTACGAATTTTTTCTGATCTTCCTTCTTCTTAATATCACATTTTCTTCGTGTACTTTCCTGCTGTGGATTGATTCGCTGACAGTAGAGTTTTTGGTATCTATACTCTACTGATTAAAATCATTTTACCCTGGGAGGTTATATTCCAAATCAAACCTCGGATACTAGAGGGGAATAATTTCCTTAAGGGGACACTGTGAATTTAGTGGACTTGATTTTCTTCCGAAAATTTCAATAACAGTATTCCAGATTCTGGTACGTTTTTTACAGATTAAATTATTTTATCTCTGTTCATCTTATTTACTGGTAATAAAAAAATTCTCAGATACTTCGTGTTTCTGTATGATTTATTAGAACCAGTAATTTCTGATTTTATAACACAGATTGGCAACAATCTTAAGGAAATTATTAAATCTGTGTTTCTGGTGGAGACAAAAATCTTTGTGATTTTATACTCCTTTAAGTCTGCAATTATAATTTATTGCTTACTTATATTGTATCAGTTTTGTTTATCAGAAATGGAAAACACTGGTGTGACAGTGGCTGTTGCTGCACCAACCCGACCTCTTGTATCACAAGCAGAGAAACCGGGTAAATTCACAGGTGTGAATTTCAAAGGATGGCAGCAACGAGTATTTTTCTGGCTTACCACTCTTGGTCTGCAGAAATTTACAAATGAAGATACTCCAGTCCCTGCTGATGATATGCCAGACAGGGAAAAGTTTATGATTGTAGAAGCATGGAAACAGTCAGACTTCCTATGTAAAGGTTACATTTTGAGTGCTTTAGAGGATGACTTATATAATGTCTATAGTGCAATAACAACTTCAAAAGAGTTGTGGAATGCACTTGAGAAGAAATATAAGAAAGAAGATGCATGCTTGAAAAAGTTTGTGGTCGCAAAGTTTTTAGACTATAAAATGGCAGATAGTAAAACTGTTGGATCACAAGTGCAGGAACTTCAACTTATTCTCCATGATCTGATTGCTGAAGATATGGTAGTAAATGAAGCTTTTCAAGTGGCTGCAATGATCGAGAAGTTGCCTCCTTCGTGGAATGATTTCAAGAATTATCTAAAGCACAAGCGTAAAGAAATGAAGCTTGAAGATCTTGTGATTCGTCTCAAGATTGAGGAAGATAACAGAAATGCCGAAAAGAAGTCGCGTAAGAGTTCAACAATCATTGGAGTTAATATTGTTGAAGAAGCTCCTACCAAAGACAAAAAGAGAAAGAAGTCCAACGGGCAGAAGTCAGAACAGGCCAAGAAGAAATTCAAAGGCAACTGTTATAATTGTGGCAAGGCTGGTCATAGATCTTCTGATTGTCATGCTCCAAGAAAGGACAAAAACAAAGGCAAAGGCAAAAGTCAAGCAAACATCGTGGAAAAGATGGAAGATGCAGATGACTTGTGTGCAATGATATCAGAATGTAACTTAGTTGGAAATCCCAAGGAGTGGTTTCTCGACTCAGGTGCTACTAGACATATTTGCTCTGCAAAAGAAGCCTTTGCAACATACACTCCTGCTGAGTACGATGAAGATTTATTCATGGGAAACACAGCAACAGCAAGGATTGCAGGAACTGGCAAAGTAATGTTAAAAATGACATCCGGCAAAGTGTTAACTTTAAACAATGTTCTACATGTCCCTACTATTAGGAATAATTTAGTTTCTGCTGCACTACTCGTTAAGAACGGGTTTAAGTGTGTCCTAGTTAGTGATAAAGCTGTAATAAGTAAGAATGAAATGTACATAGGAAAGGGCTATCTCAATGAGGGTCTTTTCAAACTAAATGTAATGGTTATTGACAGTATCAATAAAAATTCTGCTTCTGTTTACTTATTGGAGTTAAATGATTTATGGCATGCCCGTTTGGGACATGTTAATTACAAAGCCTTGCGAAAATTGGTTAGTTTAGAAGTATTGCCTGATTTTAAATGCGATAAGTCGAAATGTGAAATTTGTGTGGAAAGTAAGTTTGTTAAACATCCTTACAAGTCTGTTGAAAGAAATTCTAAAACTTTAGACTTAATTCACACAGATATATGCGATATGAAGTCAACACCATCTCGTGGTGGAAAAAAGTATTTTATAACTTTTATTGATGACTGCACTCGATTTTGTTATATATACTTGCTTAATAGTAAGGATGAAGCAATTGATGCATTTAAGCAATACAAAAATGAAGTGGAAAACCAATTGAATCTAAAGATAAAAATGATTCGGAGTGATAGGGGTGGAGAATATGAATCTCCTTTTGCAGAGATATGTTTGGAATATGGTATTATTCATCAAACTACTGCACCTTATACACCACAGTCAAATGGTTTGGCAGAACGGAAGAACAGAACATTAAAGGAAATGATGAATGCCTTAATGATCAATTCTGGTTCACCGCGAAATCTTTGGGGGGAAGCCATTCTTACAGCTAATAAAATACTCAATAGAGTACCCCATCGAAAACACAATCAATTCCATATGAGTTGTGGAAAGGCAGAAAACCCAACTTGAAATATTTTAAAGTGTGGGGGTGTTTAGCCAAGGTAGAGGTTCCTTTACCTAAGAGGGTTAAAATTGGACCCAAAACAATAGATTGTGTCTTTATTGGATATGCTGTGAATAGTAGTAAAGCCTGTCGATTTTTGGTTCACAAATCTGATAATCCTGAGATTCATGTTAATACGATAATTGAATCAGATAATGCAGAATTTTTTGAAAACATTTATCCGTATAAAACTGAAAGTGAGTCAACAAGTGAAAGATCTAAACGACCACGAGAAGAATCAATGGAAAATATTCTAACTAGTGAGGAACCTAGGCGAAGTACTCGACAACGGAAATCTGTTTCTTTCGGACCAGATTTTGTAGCACTATTGCTTGAAAATGAGCCTCAAACATTTAAAGCAGCTATGTCTTCGTCAGAGTCAACTTATTGGAAAGAAGCAGTCAATAGTGAGATTGAATCAATTTTAAGCAATCACACTTGGGAATTGACTGATCTTCCTCCAGGAAATAAACCTTTAGGATCAAAATGGATCTTTAAAAGGAAAATGAAACCTGATGGGACTATTGACAAATACAAGGCTAGACTGGTAGTCAAAGGGTACAGACAAAAGGAAGGTCTAGACTACTTTGACACATATTCTCCAGTAACAAGGATAACATCAATTAGGATGTTAATAGCACTTGCAGCAGTCCATGATCTTAAAATCCACCAAATGGATGTAAAGACAGCCTTCTTAAATGGAGAGTTAGAGGAAGAAATTTACATGGAACAACCTGAAGGGTTTTTAGTTCCTGGTAAAGAAAAGAAAGTGTGCAGACTTGTGAAGTCACTTTATGGACTCAAGCAAGCACCCAAACAATGGCATGCTAAATTTGATCAAGTAATGTTGACAAATGGATTCAAGATAAACGAATGTGATAAATGTGTTTACATCAAAAATGTTATGAATCATGAAGTCATTGTTTGTTTGTATGTTGATGACATGTTAATAATGAGTAAAGAAATTGATGATATAAATGCTATTAAGCGCATGTTGTCCAACAAGTTCGATATGAAAGACTTAGGAGTTGCTGATTTGATCTTAGGGGTCAGGATTATCAAAACTCCCCAGGGACTAGCATTATCTCAATCTCATTATATTGAAAAAGTATTGGATAAGTTCAATTACTTGAATTTCAATGTAGTCAAAACTCCAATTGATTTAAGTTGTACATTTAAAAAAATGAAGGAAGGTCATTGGAATATGCCAGAGTGTTGGGAAGTTTGATGTATATTATGAATTGCACACGACCAGATATAGCATGTGCTATTAGTAAACTGAGTCGGTACACTAGTAATCCAAATCAAACTCACTGGATGGCTATGAAACGTGTGTTGGGTTATCTAAAATGGACACAACATTATGCTTTGCATTATAATAAATATCCTGCTGTGATTGAAGGATATAGTGATGCAAATTGGATCACCGGGTCAAATGATGTAAAATCCACGAGTGGTTATGTATTCATACTTGGTGGAGGAGCTGTCTCTTGGAAATCTTCCAAACAGACATGTATTGCTCGCTCCACAATGGAATCTGAATTCATTGCTTTGGATAAGGCTGGTGAAGAAGCAGAATGGCTCCGGAATTTCCTAGAGGATATTCCATTCTGGCCCAAACCTGTCGGACCAATTTGCATACATTGCGATAGTCAAGCAGCAATAGGTAGGGCAGGGAGCGTTATGTACAACGGGAAGTCTCGTCATATACGACGTAGACATAACACCATAAGACAACTGCTCTCTAGTGGAATTATCACAATTGACTATGTAAAGTCAAGCGATAATGTGTCAGATCCACTAACGAAAGGCCTAGTGAGAGAGGAAGTTGAAAGATCATCTAAGGGAATGGGTTTACGGCTTAGGAAGTCAGCATGACGGTAACTCTATCTAGCAGACTGGAGATCCCAAGAGCTAGATTCAAGGAGAAAAACAAAGTTGTGGCTGACGGTTCGACATTGTCAAATAACTCAATCCATTCTCATGATGAAGACAATGTTCAGGAAAAGGTTAAGACTTTAAGGCTTGTTAATGAGGTAATAAAGCTTAAAGTTTTTAATGATTTGCTAAGTTTGGTAGATTTGACCAGATAGTGTATCTACGAGATGACACGGTTAGAAATCACCTATGTGAGTGTGAAGTGGAAGCCGCTTCAAAGAGAATTTATGTCAAAAGCCTATTCTCTATACACTCATGAAACCAGGAGGTGTTCATGGCTGAAACGAACACAACCGTAAGAATCATAAACAGTAAAGGGTTAATTGTGTGACATATGGTTGTCTAGGTATACACCAAAGTTCGACGGTTCAAAGATATCACATCTACCGATTGACCGAGTATATCCGACATATGTTCACTACGGAAAGTCCAAGGGGAAACCTACTTATCCAGATGCAATTAATCCTTGCTTGTAAAGTACACAATTGTCCGTGCATTCCTATGTTATAACTATTCCCCATCAATGTGGGGGATTGTTGGGTATGTAGCAAGAATTGATGGGAAATAGAGGGAAGAAGAGGAATTTGAAAGGTTTAAAACTTGAAAGGTTGGGAACTTGAAAAGTCCTCTAATGCTTTATTGAAAAAGGCAATAGTCCCTCATCGGTAATGGAAAGGAAAATAGGAGAGTTTAAATAAATAAACACTCCTATTAATTGTTAAAAGGGTTGGAAAGAGGGACCCCCCTCGCGCCGTCGTCGTCGTCGCTCGCTCGCTTCGGCTTCGGCTTTGGCTTTGGCTTTGGCTTTGGCTTTGGATTTGGATTTGGATTTGGCAAATGATCGATCGAGAGATTATTTTTTGGACAAAATTTATTTTAATTATTTATTAGTTAATTTAAATGGCCAAAAATTATTTCAATAAATTAGTTGATAACCGAAATGTTTTCAACTTTTTAGTTAAAACCCGACCCGACTCGGATCCGCGAGTGACCCGTTTTAAATTCTGTTATATTTAAAATTTCCCGCCATGACTGTTCTGAAAGGTTGCAACTTTCAGGAACAGTCAATACCATTTGAAAGTTTGCAACCTTTCATTAATGGTCGTGTTAATTCTGAAAGGGTTGCAACCTTTCAGAATATATTCTTTCCTATAAATACCATTCAGTCTTCAGAATATTTTCTACGAATTTTTTCTGATCTTCCTTCTTCTTAAAATCACATTTTCTTCGTGTACTTTCCTGCTGTGGATTGATTCGCTGACAGTAGAGTTTTTGGTATCTATACTCTACTGATTAAAATCATTTTACCCTGGGAGGTTATATTCCAAATCAAACCTCGGATACTAGAGGGGAATAATTTCCTTAAGGGGACACTGTGAATTCAGTGGACTTGATTTTCTTCCGAAAATTTCAATAACAGTATTCCAGATTCTGGTACGTTTTTTACAGATTAAATTATTTTATCTCTGTTCATCTTATTTACTGGTAATAAAAAATTCTCAGATACTTCGTGTTTCTGTATGATTTATTAGAACCAGTAATTTCTGATTTTATAACACAGATTGGCAACATGTCATGCTTTAAGAAACATTTCATTATAATGAATTGTGAGTCCAAATTTGGCATAAGTCAACGATTATCTTTTTTCATGTATCTATGAACAATGAAAATTGAGGATTAGAGATAAAGGAGTATTAGATAGCCTAGTATTATCGCACTTTTTGTGAGAGAAGGAGGGGACTAGCCTCCTCCTCCCAACTTCAGTTCAATAGTATTATTAAATAGTAGCATGTTGTCTTATATTAAATGTATGTTACTACTTGTTGCTCGCATGCTTCGTCTCTTTCTCTTTTACTAACATATTTTTTCATAAACTCTTTTTTTGAAGGGTTTATAAAGGACCACATCTAAACCCCCCACCCCACACACACAGAGGTATGGATAAGGTCTGCATATATCCTATTCTTTTCATAGCCCACTTGTGGAATTACAATGAATATGTAGTTGTATTTATCATTTTTTTATGAGTAACTACGGCAATTTTATGTAGAAAAATGATAATCTACACGACCTAGATTGTTTTACTTTTGTCTGACTTTACTTAAGCCAAGTTGTCTAACGTGTTTTCAAAGATAATGTAAAGACAGTAAAGTAAGAACACGATATTTTACGTGAAAACACCCGACTCAAAAGGTGTAAACCACGACCTATTCCACAACAAGATTTACCCCAAGTTCACTAGTCACTACGAGCCTTAGTAAACAAAAGAGATTACAAGAGTTAATCTAACTTATAGATTAACTAATGAATCTCAATTCTATCACACACCTCCACGATATGTGCTCCCAGTATCTTCGAGTTGCCCTCAACTTTAAGACTAAGATCCTAAAGTCAGTTATAAATCACTAATTTAGAAATAATAAAAATCACAAATACTAAGAAAGCTTCCTAGATTTGTTATTCTATATTCTTTGATCATCAGCACTATGGAAATCAATCTCTCAATTGTTTTGCTATGTAAGTGTGTGCCTATTCTGAACACATCTTCTATTAATGCTCTTGTTTCCTGAAGTCTTTTACCCCTTCAGTAACTCCTCGTTTGTTTAACTTGATTTTATTTAGAGTTCTTCTTGCAGTAAAACTCTTTTCATAAAATAGAAGTCCTTCTTGAAACAGTTTCTCAATCAAATGATTTTACCAATGTGTTCTATGAATTTCGTCATTTATCAAAACAATACATATCCCTAACAAAAAATGCAGCAATATGCGTTTTTGAACTAGTTGTCATTATCCTCTTCTTACTTTAGGCGAAAAATTGTATCTTGAAGGTTGTTTCTTTGTGTTCAAACATTATATATGCCTAATATGAGTTTTTTTTTCCAGTCTATATTGATAATAAATTTAAGCTTATAATTAATGCCTCTGCACCAAATGAAAACTGCAAATCTTAGTATTTCATAAAATTGAATATCTTTACATTTTTTGGAGTTTTTTTATCTCAAATTTTGGTATAGGTGAAGGAAAAATGGAGAGGTAATTACAATATTGGAAATTGAAATCTTACCAACAAGATAGGAGTTCAGATAGCCAAACAAATAAGCTATTAATATTTTTCACTTTTTTGGATGTGTTACAATAATTTTTGGTAGCGGATTGTGTCATTTAACAATTCAATTCTAATATTTTATAAAAAAATATACTTCATTTTTCAATTATAATTCTATCCAAATCATTTTATTAAAAAAAGTGAAAAAAATAGAATTTTCTCTTCTTCTTCTCCGAACGTTCTCTCTTTTGTTATTCTTATTCCTTAGAAAAAAACAAAAATCCAACTCTAAAAACAAATATTCTCTCTCATTAACATTATCTTATTTTTTTCCTCATCTCCGACCGTGACTCTCTCCTCTTTCTAAACAGAAGATTGTTTTTGACTTAAAATGGATAAGTCATTTTTTAAAATGTCACGACCCAAAAACCGAGCCGCGACTGGCACCCACATTTACCCTCCTATGTGAGCGAACCAACCAATCTAACCCTTATCATTTCAACATATATCAACAGAAAGTAATGCGGAAGACTTAACTCATTAATAAAAACCAAATCAATAACTATTATTATCCCCAAAATCTGGAAGTCATCATCAAAAGAACATCTATGATCAAATTACTAACTAAAAATGTCTAAGAAGCTAAAAATACATAAGAAGCTAGTCCATGCCGGAAGTCAAGGCATCAAGACTTGAAGAAGAAGATCCAGTCCAAGCTAGAAGCATTAGCTCACCCTGAATTTCCGATGTAGTGGAGACTGGCTTGAATTACTGTTGAGTCGAAGACGACGGCGCGTTTGCTGCACTCCACAAATACAAAGAAGAAAACATAAAAGTAGGGGTCAGTACAAAGCACGTGTACTGAGTAGATATCATCGGCCAACTCAAAATAGAAGACAATATATATCAAGTAATATCATAAAGTCAACTATGATACTCAACATGTGGCAACAACAAGTACTATATCATTAACAATTACCGTCAAGTTCACGCATGAGGACTCAAGCCTCAATACCATACTCATTTGGGATTTATGTTCATTAGATTGAGTATATTAACATCTTTCAAGATTCATTATCTTTATTTCTCTTGTGTCGGTACGTGACACTCCGCTCCCTCATATTCATTAATCCTCTTGTGTCGGTACGTGACACTCCGATCCCCTACTACTATGTGTCGGAACGTGACACTCCGATCCCCTAAATCTACGTGTCGGTTCGTGACACCCGATCCCCTAAATCTACGTGTCGGTTCGTGACACCCGGTCCCCCTAATACTACGTGTCGGTTCGTGACACCCGATCCCTTAATCCTATGTGTCGGAACGTGACACTCCGATCCCCTAATCTCCTTCTATCAATTCATCAAGCCTTCTTTCTCACCAAGGTATCATCAAACTCATTATTTTAGTTCATCCCGCCTTCTTTTATACCAAGGCCTTATCATTAACAAGAGATTAGGTTTTTATCAAGATTTGGGATTCAATAGCTTCATCATGCTTAATATAATCACAATTAGTAATCACGTTCATGCAAGCATACAAATCAAGCACATAGCAAGGTTTTACAATATTATCAATACATATCATTCGCTATTAAGAGTTTTACTACGAATATCGTAAGAGAAACCATAACCTACCTCCACCGAAGACTAGTGATCAAGCAAGAATTTTCCCAAAGCCTTTTTTTTTCCCCTTTTTGATCGATCCTCTCTCTCTCTCTCTTCTTGTTCTTTCTATTTTTCTTATTCAAACCCTCTTTCTTTTACCCTAATTAGTATATAATTAAGTTTGAAAGATGACATTAATAACCCACTAATTAACTTAAGGTTACCTCTTTTAACCCCCAAGTAATTAGACTTATAATCCTTAACCCTCTAACTTTATAATTAAAGTAGGAATAGTCCAAAACGTCCCTTAAAACGTGTAAAGAAATCCGACCCAGACTGGGACTACGCAACCTGTGACGGGCCTTCGTGCGTGCGACGGTCCGTCCTGCAGGTCGTCGCAAGGTTCAGAGACCCAAATTTCCACCAAGGGTCTGTGACGGTCCGTCACGCCTTTGACGGTCCGTCCTGCAAGTCCGTCACGAAGTTCAGAGAGTCGATTTTCAGTACCCAATTTCAGAATTTCTAAGTGTTTTGAAACGAGACCCTGCGACGGTCCGTCGTGACCATGACAGTCCGTCGTGGGGTCCGTCGTTTCAGCCAGTTTTCCAGAAATAAAATTTGCTGCTCAAAACGACTAAACATGTCGTTACAATAGATACCAATTTACCCATCGTTCGTCCTCGAACGATCACAAGAAGAAAAACAAGGGCGAGAAGGAGTACCTGAATCCTTAAACAGATGTGGGTATTTTTCTCGCATATCTGCCTCCTTCTCCCAAGTGGCTTCTTCAACCGGTCGATTCTTCCATTGCACCTTGATGGATGCAATCTCCCTTGACCTCAACTTGCGAACTTCTCTATCTGATATAATGGAGAGTGGGACTCCATGCAACCGAACCACCTCCGAGATATAGATTTTATCTAACTTCTCTGCATTGTAAGTCACCTTGACCGGAATGAAATGAGCAGACTTAGTTAACCTATCAACAATCACCCAAATGGAGTAATACTTACCCATTGTCTTTGGAAGACCAACCACGAAGTCCATTGCGATTCTCTCCCATTTCCATTCAGGAATGGGCATCCTCTGAAGTGTTCCTCCGGGCCATTGGTGTTCATACTTTACTTGTTGACAGTTTGGACACTTGGCAATAAAATCAACAATATCACGCTTCATTCTACTCCACCAAAAGTGTTGCTTTAGGTCACGGTACATCTTGGTTGCACCCGGATGTATTGAATACCTTGAACTATGAGCCTCTGTCAGAATAGTGTTGATCAAATCATCGGCGCGGGGTACACATACCCTTCCCTTAATCCTCAAAACACCTTCCTCATCGATTGTTGCTTCTTTAGCCTCTCCTTGCAACACTTTATCTCGAATCCGGATCAATTTCTCATCATTAAACTGCTTCCCCTTAATCTTGTCAAGGAAGGAAGATCTTGCCTCCACACAAGCTAACAATTCTCCCTTCTCATTTACTTCTAACCTCATAAGGTCATTAGCCAAAATCTGCACTTCTCTAGCCAATGGGCGTCTAGAAGCTTGCAAGTGAGCTAGACTTCCCATGCTTCCTGCCTTTCTACTTAAAGCATCTACAGGGAACACATCCAAAAACTCACGGACTACCGAAACCGACTTAATCGAAGGTACTTGAGTAGTGTCATCCTTGAGATGTGCCAAGAAAGCTAAACATCCTTTACTAACCATTTTCTTAGCACGAAGAAAGGAGATGATACGCACCGGATTGGAAGTGTAGTCGCCCTCCACACTAACGGATCTGTCCCAGGCTTGGCTAACGTTACAGTTTTAGCATTACAATCCAAGATCGCAAATTGCGGAGAAAGCCAAGTCATACCCAGAATAACATCAAAATCAACCATTTCTAAGATAACCAAATCTACATAAGTGTTGCTCCCCATAAAGTTCACCAAACAAGACCTATATACCTTTTCAACTACCACAGACTCACCCACCGGAGTAGAAACACGAATAGGCATATCAAGTAATTCACAATGTAAATTTATACCATTAGCAAATGAGGAAGATACATAAGAAAATGTGGATCCGGGATCAAACAATACAGAAGCCATGCAATCACAAACCAGAAGATTACCTGTGATGACAGCATCAGATGTCTCCGCCTCCGATCTCCCAGGGAAAGCATAACAATGGGCCCTTTTGTTTGTTTGTCCGTTGCCCCTACCATGTTGTGATGTAGTGGATCCAGTTTGCCCATCACCTCAGCCGTTTTGGTGACCACCATTACCTCGACCACCACGTCCTCCAGAATAACGGCCTCTACCATGACCACCTCTATCTCTAGCTATTGGGGGTCTATAACTCTGTTTGGGACAATTTCTCCTAATATGTCCAGTCTCCCCACATCCATAACACTCTCTGGATTCAAGCATAGGTCTCTCAGAGAAGTGTTGACCGGTCTGAGGTGGAGCCCCAACTACAGTCTGTAGTGAAGACTGAATTGGTCGGACTGAGTAACCTCCGGAACCCTGTCCTCTCGAGTAAGAACCATTAAACTCACCTCCCTTTCGAAACCTTTTTGATGTCGATGTCGAGGTGAAGTCATCGGGCTTCACTCCTTCCACCTCTATCACGAAGTCTACCACTTCTTGGAAGGATTTTGCCGTAGCCGCTACCTGTAAGGCCGAAATCCGCAACTCTGATCTCAACCCCTTCACAAACCGGCGAATCCGCTCTTGTGGACTGAAACAGAGTTGAGTGGCATACCTTGATAAAGCACGAAACTTAGCCTCATATGCATTAACCGACATCCTACCTTGCTCTAGGCTCAAGAATTCATCTCTTTTCCTATCCCTCAAAGTCCGTGGGATGTACTTTTCCATAAACAAGTTAGAGAATGATACCCAAGTCATAGGTGGTGCCTCTGTTGGTTGACACTCAACATGTGACCGCCACCACATTTTGGCGTGCCCTTGAAACTGATAAGTCACGAACTCAACACCAAACTGTTCTACTATACCCATCTTGTGTAGTAGCTCATGACAGTCAACCAGAAAATCGTAAGCATCCTCTGATTCCGCACCCTTGAAGACTGGAGGTTTCAATTTCAAGAACTTACTGAAAAGTTCATGCTGATCATTTGTCATTATAGGCCCAGTAGTCAGACGTGGAAACGTGCCTATATCCAATGAGGCATCTATACGAGGAGCCATAGTAGATGCATGTTGTACCTCCGGAACCTGAGGTGCTGGTGCAGAAAATACTGGAGGTGCCTGACCCTGATCTGACAACCCGCTAAGATAAGCCAGAACCTGATTAATCATCTCTGGGGTAGGTTGGGGTGGCATTTCCTCATTCTGCACTCGTTCATTCTCCCCATCCTTCCCCTCTCTTACTACTTCCTCAGTCGGTGGAGGAGTCACCGCCCTAGCATCAGATGGACTAGGTGCTCGTCCTCTTCCCCTAGAGGACGTCCTCCCACGACCTCTACCATTGCCTCTTGCCACTGTTCTTCCTCGAGCCACAGCCCCAGTGGCTGGCTCAGACGTTTCTTGTCTTGCCGGTGTTGGTGTTGGCGCAGTCGTTGCTCTAGTTCTAACCATCTGCGAAATAGAGTGAAGATGGTCAGATACCAATTTGTATCACCTAGATACCAATTGGATTCAAGTAGTAGCACGAAAGAAAAAAAGAAAGAATGGAATTTTCCTAAAGTCTTATAGCCTCTCAAAGAAAAGTAAAGGCGTCCCCCTACCGTTCCTTAAGACTCTACTAGACTCGTTCTTGTGTGATGAGACCAACGAACCTAACGCTCTGATACCAAGTTTGTCACGACCCAAAAATCGAGCCGCGACTGGCACCCACATTTACCCACCTATGTGAGCGAACCAACCAATCTAACCCTTATCATTTCAACATATATCAACAGAAAGTAATGCGGAAGACTTAACTCATTAATAAAAACCAAATCAATAACTATTATTATCCCCAAAATCTGGAAGTCATCATCACAAGAACATCTATGATCAAATTACTAACTAAAAATGTCTAAGAAGCTAAAAATACATAAGAAGCTAGTCCATGCCGGAAGTCAAGGCATCAAGACTTGAAGAAGAAGATCCAGTCCAAGCTAGAAGCATTAGCTCACCCTGAATTTCCGATGTAGTGGAGACTGGCTTGAATTACTGTTGAGTCGAAGACGACGGCGCGTTTGCTGCACTCCACAAATACAAAGAAGAAAACATAAAAGTAGGGGTCAGTACAAAGCACGTGTACTGAGTAGATATCATCGGCCAACTCAAAATAGAAGACAATATATATCAAGTAATATCATAAAGTCAACTATGATACTCAACATGTAGCAACAACAAGTACTATATCATTAACAATTACCGTCAAGTTCACACATGAGGACTCAAGCCTCAATACCATACTCATTTGGGATTTATGTTCATTAGATTGAGTATATTAACATCTTTCAAGATTCATTATCTTTATTTCTCTTGTGTCGGTACGTGACACTCCGCTCCCTCATATTCATTAATCCTCTTGTGTTGGTACGTGACACTCCGATCCCCTACTACTATGTGTCGGAACGTGACACTCGGATCCCCTAAATCTACGTGTCGGTTCGTGACACCCGATCCCCTAAATCTACGTGTTGGTTCGTGACACCCGGTCCCCCTAATACTACGTGTCGGTTCGTGACATCCGATCCCTTAACTCTATGTGTCGGAACGTGACACTCCGATCCCCTAATCTCCTTCTATCAATTCATCAAGCCTTCTTTCTCACCAAGGCATCATCAAACTCATTATTTTAGTTCATCCCGCCTTCTTTTATACCAAGGCCTCATCATTAACAAGAGATTAGGTTTTTATCAAGATTTGGTATTCAATAGCTTCATCATGCTTAATATAATCACAATTAGTAATCAAGTTCATGCAAGCATACAAATCAAGCACATAGCAGGGTTTTACAATATTATCAATACATATCATTCGCTATTAAGAGTTTTACTACGAATATCGTAAGAGAAACCATAACCTACCTCCACCGAAGACTAGTGATAAAGCAAGAATTTTCCCAAAGCCTTGTGTTTTCCCCTTTTTGATCGATCCTCTCTCTCTCTCTTCTTGTTCTTTCTATTTTTCTTATTCAAACCCTCTTTCTTTTACCCTAATTCGTATATAATTAAGTTTGAAAGATGGCATTAATAACCCACTAATTAACTTAAGGTTACCTCTTTTAACCCCCAAGTAATTAGACTTATAATCCTTAACCCTCTAACTTGATAATTAAAGTAGGAATAGTCCGAAACGTCCCTTAAAACGTGTAAAGAAATCCGACCCAGACTGGGACTACGCAACCTGTGACGGGCTGTCGTGCCTGCGACGGTCCGTCCTGCAGGTCGTCGCAAGGTTCAGAGACCCAAATTTCCACCAAGTGTCTGTGACGGTCCGTCACGCCTGTAACGGTCCGTCCTGCAAGTCCGTTACGAAGTTCAGAGAGTTGATTTTCAGTACCCAATTTCAGAATTTCTAAGTGTTTTGAAATGAGACCCTGCGACGGTCCGTCGTGACCATGACGGTCCGTCGTGGGGTCCGTCGTTTCAGCCAGTTTTCCAGAAATAAAATCTGCAGCTCAAAACGACTAAACAGGTCGTTACATAAAAAGATTTTACAATTTTCAAATAATACTATGTTTTTTTCTTGGGTAATGAACAATAAATCGTTCTATAGACGTGAGAGTTAAAAAATAATGCCATGGTACTTGTTACTTATTATTTTTGAAAGAAGATTAACGATCTCAAAAAATCTCTAATTTTGAGGAAATGTATATGTATTGTTAACATTTTGTGAAAAGTTATTTTTTGTTGTTCTTATATGACCATTGTTCATATGATTTTAGAAATAAAGTCTTGTTGAGTTGTCCAACATATATTTCACTTGTTGAAAGATGTGTCGTATGTTGCTACATTTTACTGATATATTGATATATATTTCAATAGATTTTTCATATGTTGGAACATACCACCTATGTGTTAGAGAAACAAAATGGTCATATGTAGCCATAGAAGATTCATTTGTGGCACATGAAAATTCATTTGTGGCAGCAGAAGATTCATTCGTGGCAATAGAAGGTACATTTGTGGCAACAAAACTTTTATTTGTGTCGACATAAGTATAAATTTCTACGTATTATTATTTTATAATCAATTGTAAACGCTTAACCTTTTTTTATTTACCTTGTAGATCAAATGATCCAAAAAGATTCATCCATGACAATAACTCAATCATTTATTGGTGTTGCTTCCTCTTCTAACATCAAATGCTCTTCTTGTCTATGTGAGGAATATGAGCATCATGATTATTTTATTAGTCGTATTAAAGAACTCATTGATACTTTTAATAAAATGACTTATAATATTAATGTATAATACATTCAAGAAGATTTCACAGTCTTTGAAGTGTACGAGGTTGAAAAAATCTATTTCTCAACCACTATTTATAATTAGTAAAATAAAAAAATAATGATTACTGCTCCAGTATCACACTTAACCCCAAATGACAAGGAGGAGGAGGAGGAGGAGAAGGAGAAGGAGAAGAAAAATGAGAAGGAAAAAGTTAAAAGAAAAAGAGAAAACGAAAGATAAGAAAGTCTAAGTTGTTAGTTGTGATGTAGAGCAAAAATATTCATTTGAAGATTTTAACATTGACGGCGAGGGTCCAATTGAACTAATGTCATTCTTCTTGCCATGGAAGCATCATGCAAAAAAGTAAAGTCATTCAACTATTATTAGTATTTCTTCTTATTGTCTACTAAATAATTATTTATACTTATTACACAATTGCAGAAGAGACAATGGTGATCACTACTTAGCCAATTGCAAAATCTTGAGTTCAAACAACTTGATATTGTAGTTGCATTTTCCAAAGAAGAAGGATTGGTTCTACGTAATGTAATAACCCAATAAGTGTTGGATTGATGAGGTAAATCCACATCCACTTTTATCTTTTGATTAATATATATGAATACATACAAATGAATTGATACAGAAATACACTTGTTGATGCATCTGTGCAGCATGTGGATGTCATTTTATACTATTTGCGTAAGAAGTCGAAGCAACAGATTCATTCTAAATATCGATATAGCACTACTAATTATTTTCTCAAAATATACATTGACAATGCCAATGATTTTTTTGAGTATGAGTATAAAATCGTTGACACTATCACATATGAAGTTTATGTCCCGTAAATTGTAATGGGGAGTTTCATTGGGCCTTGGTAGTCATTGTATTGAAAAACGATGCATATATATTTATGATTCTATGTCCTCATCGAGGAATAACAGAAAATTGTGCTTCAAAATTAAAAATTGTCTACAATGTTGCCAAAGTATCTTAAATTCGGCGGATTTTAATCAAAAAGACTGAACTAACTGGTCAGTTCTTGAATCTTACCGAGGAAAGAAGAAATCTCACTCATTGAAAGTCAGACATGTTACTGGTATTAACAAACAAGCAAGCAATAGTCCGTAAGTATCACATTATTTTTTTTGTCTTATCACTTTTGAAATATGTTGTTATATTTTCTAGGGATAATGCACAAGTACCTCCTCAACCTATGCCCGAAATCTCAGAGACATACTTATATTATACTAAGGTCCTATTATCCCCATGAGCTTATTTTATTAATAATTTTCTAACCCTTTTCTACCTACGTGACACTATCGTGTAGGCACAAGGCTGGTTGACTCTTTTTTTTCAAGCTAGTGCCAAATAGGCCTAAAAGGGGTAGAAAATTACTTATAAAATAAGTTTAGGGGGTGTAATAGGACCTTAGTATAGTAAGTGTGTCTGTGGAATTTTGGGCATAGGTTGAGGGGGTACTTGTGCATTTTTTCTATTTTCTAATTGATGATTTGTCATGCACAGATTGTGGACTTTTCGTTGTTGTGTATGTTGAGTTTTTGAGTGATGGACTAGAGGTATCATCTTTTTGAAATTAGTTATGTCGCCCTTCTCATGAGATATGCTTTACTCATTTAGAATTATGGGATTTTAAAGTCTCAAAATGCATATGTTAGTAACAATACCCACATAGGCCTAGACCTAAAAAACAAAGTTCAATGAAAATGTTGTCCGGTACTATCATTTATTAGATTTATGGTTATGTATGCCACTGTGAATTATATTTTTGTTGATAAGTTGTATAAAATAATTGGCGAAGTATTCATTTTTGCTGATAATATTAATATTAATGATTAGTAATATTGTTTTTATTTTTTGAGCAAATTTCAATTATGATGGAAAGAAAATGTGGTGGCAGTGGCAACATATATCCTCTGTTGTAAAAAAAACACCACAGAATTATCTGCATGTGCCACAATAGAAAAGATGGGTTAATCAACAAATTGAGTGTAGCAATGGAAAAATGTCGAATTGCACCAAATTTAGTATATTGGACCATAAATAAGCAATAAAAATATACTAGAATACTTAAAATAACGATTTACATGGGTGTTATATAACTATCATATGGAGTTACTTGGTCATTATAGGATGAACTAGTGGTATGATAGTCTTTGTAAAAATAATTGATAGAATCAAATGAAGATTATTATTTTAGACCATAATTTTGTACTTAGACATGTTGTAAAACTATGTATTAGTGTTACATATTGAATTGGTGACAACTTAATTGAATAAACCCCAAAAAGTACACTTTAGGATATACATATGTTTTCACATATGACATGTATGTTGCGATTAGTCCAACATATCATGCATATGTTTCCACAAATTACATTTTAAGGATGAGTTGATCGATAAATTCAGCGATTTAGAAATGGACAAATGTTAAATTGGACAAATTTTAGTACAATTGACCATAACTAAGCAATAAATATATGTTGTAACACTTGGAATAACATTTTATAATGGTGTTATATAACTATCATATGGAGTTACTTGGTCATTGTATGATGAACTAGTGTTATGATAGGTTTTCTTAAAAATCATTGATAGAATTGAATGAAGGTTGTATTAGACCATAATTTTGTACTTAGACATATTATATATGATTTTATATTAGTGTTACATGTTGAATTAGGTGACAATTTAATTAAATTAGTCACAAAGCAGACACTTTAGAATATACACATGTTGCCACATATGACATGTCTGTTGCGATTTGTCCAACAAAACGTGCATCTGTTGCCACAAATGACACTTCAAGGATTGAATAATCGATAAACGCAGCGATTTAGCAACGGACAAATGTCAAATTGGACAAATTTTTGTACATTGAAATATAATTAAGCAATAAAAATATGTTATAATACTTGGAACAATGATTAACAATGATGTTGTATAACTATCATATGAAATTACTTGATCATTATATGATAAACTAGTGTTATGATAGTATTTGTAAAAATAATTGATAGAATCAAATGAAGGTTGTTGTATTAGACCATAATTTTGTACTTAAACATGTTGTAGGACTATATATATATATATATATATATATATATATATATATATATATATATATATATATATATATATATATATATATATATTAGTTTTACATGTTGAATTAGGTGACAATTTAATTGAATTAACCAGCAAAAGCACACTTTATAATATACATATGTTGTAACATATGACATGTTTTTGCAATTTATGCAACATAACGTGTATATGTTGCCACATATGACACTTCACAGATAGATTAATCGACAAATTGAGCAATTTATCAATAGACAATTGTCAAATTGGAAAAATTTTAGTTTATTGGACCATAATTAAGCAATAAAAATATGCTATAATACTTAGAACAATGATTTAAATGAATGTTATATAACTATCATATGGAGTTACTTGGTTATTGTAAAATGAATTAGTGGTATGATAGTCTTTGTAAAAATAATTGATAGAATTGAAATGAAAGTTGTTGTATTAGACCATAATTTTGTACTTAGACCTGTTGTAGGACTATATATTAGTGCTACATGTTGAATAAGGTGATAATTTAATTGAATTAACCCCAAAAAATACAATTTAGAATATATATATGTTGCGACATATGACATGTTTTTTGCGATTTGTCCAACTGAACGTGCATATGTTACAACATATGACATTTCAAGGATAGGTTAATCGATAAATTGAGTGATTTAGCAATGGACAAATGTCAAATTGGACAAAATTTTAGTACATTAGACCATAATTAAAGAATAAAAATATGATATGTCACTTGGAACAATGATTTACAGAGATTTTATATATCTATCATATGGAGTTACTTGCTCTATGATGAACAGTGGTATGATTGTCTTTGTAAAACTAATTTATAGAATTGAATTAACGTTGTTGTATTATACCATAATTTTGTACTTAGACATATAGTAAGACTATATATTAGTGTTACATGTTGAATTATGTGACAATTTAATTGAATTAACCCCAAAAGGAGTATTTTAGAATATACATATGTTGTCACATATGCCATATCTGTTGTGAATTGTCTAACAAAACGTGCATATGTTACCACAAATAACACTTCAAGTATGGGTCAATCGATAAATTGAGAGATTTAGCAATGAAAAAATATCAAATTGAACAAAATGAGAACAATAAGCATAGACATAATGCAATTTTTTTAGATTAAATATTTTATAAGGGCAAATTCAAAATTAGTACAAAACACAAAAATGTCACCTTTTTTCCATGAGTGTGCAAGAAATGTATATATGTTTCCACACATGACAATTTAATTAATATGGAAATTTAACTAATTTCTCTATTTCTAAATCACAACCATATAAGTCACAACGAATGTTATAGAATTGACGAATAGTACAACAAGTTGGTCTTTTCTCCAAACAAATGAGGGTTAAATGAGGTTTTGACACCCTTCCAAATAAAATATATTGCAACTTCTGTCGACATCTTGTACGTTTTAGTGACTCTATGTTGCTCATATTGGCAATGAACATTACCTTCTCTCATGGATTCACCTCCCTTGAAGATCGAAATTATGGCAAGTGCATATGATGCACCAATGTCGCCTCTGTCTGCTGCTTGATTACGCATTTACAACGCATTTGGATTGATATGGAGAAAATAATCAATCTACAGAAGAAACATCATTTAAAAGGCAAAATACATTGATATAAATGTGAATACATGCAAATAACAATAAAAATTACTATGCCTTTTCTGTATAAGGTTTCTAAGTCCCCCGCTGCTATGCATTTCTTAAGAAAGAAATGCATTGTCGAACAATTGACCAAGGTTTAAACGACCATATATATTCAGTAAATCTGTCAATGTTACCTTTTGATATACAGAAGGTTCACTAGCAACTTGATTGTCGACCCATTCACCATGACAATTAATCCCGACAAATCATTCCTCCATTTATTGTACCCGAAGAAAATAATTCGTACTAAGAGACAAATGTTATATGTTGCAACATATAGCTATTGCGACATGTAAGTCATATGTCGCTACATATAACTATTATGTTGTGACAAATAAATTACATGTGACAACATGTGAAAGTTATATGTTACAACATATGACTATTCTGTTGCGAGATGTAAGTCATATGTTGCTACATATATTTATTCTGTTGCAAAACATAAATCACATAATGTTACAAAATGTTTAAGTAATATGTTGCAATGTATGACTATTTTGTTGTCAAATGTAAGTCATATGTTGCAACATGTGTAAGTTATATGCTGCAGCTTGTTTAAGGTACATGTTGCAACATATGTCTATTCTGTTGCGATTGAAATAACATTTTTGTTGCTACATAAGACTATAATTTATTTCAATAGTCAATTGTTGCAACATGTATATCTATCTGTTGGAAACACGAATGTAAATTATTGAAAAAATGTAGGTGCCCATATGATGATGAATGATTTCCAAAAAACTGTTAAGTTTACTTACCAAAACAATGGTGTATAAACATAATCACTTATGAAGTAATTACAATTGATATAAAACGAAATCTTGTCCGTTGATTAGATTATTCAAATTTGATTCAAGAAGAAGAAGAAAGATCAAGGAGTAGCAACCAAGAACAACAATGTATGAAAAGAAGAAGAAGATGATGAAGAGAACGGGAAGAAAGGCAAGCAACCAAGAACTAAACAAAAGAAGAAGAAGAAGAAGAAGAAGAAGAAGAAGAAGAAGAAGAAGAAGAGAGAGGAGGAGGAGGAGGAGGAGGAGGAATACGGGGGGAGGCGGGGGATAATCTTTTATTTCGCCTTTTCTTACAGCTTACTAGTGTCTTCCCTCCAGTTTTGGTTCCCACAAAAATTGGTTAATTTACGTTTAAGTCATTTACCCTTATACACCTCATTTAATTCAATGGACTAAATTACCAACTTATAAACTTAAAGGCAACTCCACAATCCTTAATCATTAATCATATAATTGTCACCTACGCTCAATAATTAAGACTTGTGTCACCGCCATTTTATTTTAAAACATTAATGTGACCTTTAATTCAAAGTCCCAAGCTTCTCAACTATGGAGAGAGTCTTAAAGTTTTTTTTTTGGGATTTTTGATAGACAAAGAAAGTATGTTAATTTACCGATGATATAAAGGATTCACCATTTTTCATTTAATGTTTTCTTTTATTTATAATTTTTTCAAGGAGGCATCCCGTAAGGATCACGTAAGCAAACTGTGCAAGCTGAAAACATTCATCAATTACTAGTTTGTGATGACATCGAAAGAATTCAAACAAAAGATCCAGTAAATCACCTCTTTCATTCATATTCCCTTAGTCCACAACTAATTGTTATACTTTCCATTTTTAGAGTCAAACTATAAAAACTGACTAATATTTTACTATATATGTTTAAAATTGCAATATACAATATTTTTTGTATAATTTTGGAATATCTAAATATTTTGTTTAAAATATTGAATTGGTATAATCTAATTTAACTTTGAAAATTAGTCAAACTGACTTTCAAAAAGCGCAACATGACAAATAAATATACATGAAGGGAGTATAGTGTTAGATATATTTTCACATATTTTTTTTGGAATTTGAATTCGCATTTAGACATGATACATAATATTGAAGTTGATTTCTCGCAAAGTCGTTCTTCCTTAACCCAAAGACAATACATTTCTGGTGTCAATCAAGTACATGGTCTACTTGATAATGCATTTGAATGATTTACTTGATAGTATTTTGTGGAACCCTCATACTAAGGGTGTCACGAACCAACCCAATGGTCCATGCAGGCACCCACTCTAACACCTAAGTAGGAGAACCCTCAATTCCCAACGACTTAAAACAATGCGGAAGATAAAGGAAAACTAAGAATAAAAGATATTTTTAAAGATTTCATAAATAAATTCATTACAAAAATTGAGTTAAAACCTGTAAAGTGAATTAACACCCTCGGGATCTAGTCTAAAAACGAACAAGATCTTGAAGATAAACCAATAACAAGACACAACTCCCACCATGCAAAATGAGTGAAATAAGCTGCTGGAAAATATCTTCGTCTTCACCTAATGAAAAATTACTGACCCTGCATCTAGACTAAGCCAATAAGGCATATAAAGGTAGTATCAGTACAAAACACACATATGGGTAGGCATCATCGGTCAACCTGGCGCCCATAGCTTAACATAGGAAAATCATCTAGTAAGAACATGTAAGTATAAATTATTCCTTTCTCCACCTTTACTACTTACCTCTGTCTCGGTCAACCTACTCACTAGGTGCTTGATCATAGCTTAACCATTCTAACCGATAAAGGAGTCCACAATATTAGCACCAACAATCCGACTAACCACTCATGACATGCCCTTGCTTTTTCCACATCACAACTCAACCATTGGCAACATGGTACACTACATCAAGACCCCCCATAACAATTAACCTCAATCCCTTTTCCCAAGGTAAGACTACCTAGATGTTTACACCATGTACACTAACCCACTCTTTACCCATTCATCACATGACTCCCTCACTCAGACATTAAAAATTCTTGAGACACTGACTCCCCACCCCCGTTTCACCTTTCATTACTATAATTGCCGAGTCTACACAACATAGAAGAGGAATCAAGCGTAAGCCTTATAACCATATCACAACTCTGAAAAGTACAACATCAATTGTCATTACGCACCATGTTAAATTTACCTTTTCCGTGTACAAAAATATGTCACATAGTTGGTCATGACATGGAGCCCAAACCCTAGCTATTAGCATATCGGAATGTTGTATCTGCTCCAACAATTATGCGAGAACATGGTAACCGATCCCAGTTAGTTATGCCAGAACGTGACAACCGATCCTAGTTAGTGAAGTCGAAATATGGCAATCAATCTCATTCAACACACCATATTCACAATCACAAGTATGTCATCAAAATCAATCAACAAGGGTGATTCAACACACATATTTCTTTTTTCATAGTCATCCACATTAGGTGTATTCAACAAGATTCCTTCACATACATGCCCAATTAATAATAACTCAAAAATGAATATATCACCTTCAATAATAGTAACACAACCCTCACCACCAAACTACTTAACAACATATGTGATATAAGCAATAATTCAACCATACCTAACCTTAGATCATCATCTATGACTTCTTTCTACGATTTAACCATAATTTTTTTATGCACGAGGGCCTACGCATAATTCTACCGTTAATATACATATAATATGCACTAAACACATATTTATAACTACTCAATTATTAAGAATCTATCCTACCTAGGTATCAAGCAGTTGCAAAGAGTTTTGATCTTTGCTTCATGATTTCGGGGTTCATGATGGCAATCGTTATCAGAAATTAACAATCCATCAATATCTTCATGTTAAAAATCTTTTTCTCCATCTTTCTTCCCAGTTTCCAACAACTTTTTGGGGGTTTCTAAGGTGTTTTACGACTACTTTAGGTATTATGAGAAGATGTTAAAAATTTTGAATTCATGTTATTGGCATTTTGTCTCGCCTACACCGCTCTAGCTCCAACTTACCTCGCCTTGATGCCGGCGCCCTAGCGATATTTCCCGCCCTGGCGGAATAGTGGCCCAGAATTTTCCCAAAATTTTATTTCTACTAACTAACAAAGATTGCGGCTGTTACATTAGATACCAATTTACCCCTCGTTCATCTCTAAACGACTAGTGCACAGGACATCACACTCCCCATCTCGATCTATACTTACTCCATTATGGAATCACAACAAATGGTGACTTTTAGTTTATGGATGTACTAAAAGCACTATGGTCAAAGACTAATAGAAGAATGCAACAACACAAGAAGAAGCAAAACCATTTTAAATTACGCAGTGCCAGGGAGCGAGACCTCCCACTAGGGCGGGGCCGCTGTGGAGAGGATCTCTCACTGAAGCGTGAGATTGGCAAACAGTATAGGAGAGGGCATGAGGAATGATTTCCTCATTTCTCCCCTTTCTTCACTAAACTTTCTCAAACTCTCTCAATCGCTTTAGTTCCGAATGTCAACTCAAGGTAAAGTCTCATTTCCCATGATCTTTACTTCATTACTTTGATTAAACACAATTGCATGCTACAATTTATTTGGTTAGAATCAGTTTTTGGGGTAGTTATTTTGAAATTGAACTAGGTTGCTCGATTTATTAGATATGTTACATGGGTACTTCCCTTATGTCCCCAACATTCCCACAACATCCTGGACATAAATATTTCTAAAAATAATATGATTAAAATAACAAAAAAATAGGTGAAGGAAATTGAAGAGTCTCTTAGTGTAAAACTCAAATTTAAACCTCATTTTGGAGTTATTTTTACTGAAGGAATTGCTTATTTATGTTCTACGGTACTTTATATACTTTGATATGCATATATTATGTCACAAACAAAGGTTTTCGGATGAAGAAGAGCCATTATCGTGCCTGGTATTCATACCAGATGAAGGTTACTCTGGCGGTTGCCCTCATCCCGCTTTGGCGGGATATAGGCCGGTTGTAGCGGAATTCAGGAAATTAGTAGCCTGAGTCCCCAACTCAAGATTTTTCCCTCTTCCCTTTTTCCACCCTTAACTTTCTATTTGTATCGTGTTCTAACATATATTTTTCCATCTCTTGCAGGATTTCTCTAATGGCAGGTTTGAATAAGGAAAACTTAACTTTCGTCTGAAATACCGACGCTGCTAGTCGAGAAAGGTTCCATGAATTCTTGAACAACGTGTTTTGCTGTGAGAAGTGCTTTGTCTTACTCCAGTTGGAGGAGAAAGAGACATTCGTCTATGCTCATTTGATGGAGTTCGGGTGGGCTCCACTAACCTAGGCTTCCCCAGTTGCATGAGTTGATTGGGTGATGAAATTCTATGCCATCTTGCCCACCGTCTGCTGAGATGACCCTAACCTCATCATCCGCATTCGGGGAGTTAACATTTCACTAAACGCCATGGCTCCAAATGAGGTACTATAGCTGCAAGAGGTCTCGAACACTAAGTATTAGGCCAAACTGAGGGACATGGATCTGGAATGGTTGAGGGACACACTGGTGGAGCCTGCACGTCGAAACAAAGTCTATTGGCCTTTTGCTGAGGGTAATACTAGCACTGAATGGTCTCCAGACTCTAAGAGATGGATTCACATGGTTTTTGGAGGATCTATCCATAGGAAAACCGCACAGACGTGACATTTTCTCGAGCCTTGGTAATAGCATGCGTGGTGCAAGAAATTGAGATTAATATCAAAGCGAAGATTATTTTAGAGTGGAATATGGTCTACCGGGTTTACAGAATAGGCATTCTTCCTTACTAGTCTTATCATTGGGCTATGAAAGTGGGTGAGAGTGCCTCTTCTCTACATTGATGAGGTACTTCCCATGGATCCCCATTTTTGGTTAGACATGCTTCCACTTCTCAGAGAAAGAGGAGGAATACGGAAAAGGCATCAGTAATCAGGGCACTGCGGGGTCGAATGAGGAGGTAGGCGATGACACTCATCCTTCTAGGTATTAGCATTCACTTTCAGCGCACCGGTAGATGAGGACTTTGCAGCGCTGTAGAGAAGGATGGAGTTCCCTATCATTCCCACCACCTTCGTCCCCAACACTGCCCTATGGCTTGAGATGCCTCATCGTGGAGCTACGCTGGGAGAGGAGGAAGGTCTAGATAAGTACCTTGTGCTGGTTCGGATCTAGAAGACGGTGATATCACTTTCACCTGTGTTGGCCCTGAGAAGAACATTCCTATAGTGGAGAAGGAGGGTTTCTATCAGTTCTCTTGTCAGGTGGAGGCTATGAGGAGCCTAGTGCCTCTGGAGGAGCTAGACTCTGACATCTACACTTTTTCATCCCATGTTCTTGAGTTGTTTCTTCGCCCATCTTAGGCTTGTAAAATTAGGAAAACTTGTTTTTACCTTTACACCTTTCTTATGTTTTGTAAGCACATCTATGATAGGATTTATTTTTAGTTGTTTGCAACAATGAAGTAAATGGTTAATTACTAAGTTTCTATAAACTATTCTCGATTGTTGAACACTTATAGATTTACAGGAATTAGTTTAAATGTTATAAGGATTTTGAATTTGTGACTAGAAAAATAGGGGTAACGGGTCTAGGAATTTGTCTCGCCCTATCCCGCTCTGGCGGGAGGAATCCACACTGGTTGCCTTGCCTTGGAGAGAAAAGTCCACCCAAGCAGACAAAACGAAAATAGAATCCCTGCCAACAAATTTTCTGGGTTTCTTTTCCTTAATAAAATCCACACATGTTCCTGCTTTACTTGGAAATTTTACAATAATTCTCATAACAAGGATAATTAGTGTCTACCCTTCAGCTAATCACGCGATACATAAACCAATTTGTTCCTATTAATTCAGCACCACAATCCATGTATCCCCAGGATACACCCAAACAATCAAACAACTAATTGATAGTTATGATGCACTTTCATATATCTGTCTGGCAAATCATTTCGTAATTTATCTATACCTTGCACCTAACTTGGTCATGACTCTCTTTTCACAAAGAGTCTCATGATATATCTATATCTCGCATAATTTAAACCAATAGAGACAAAACATTGCACATAACAAGTTTCAGGTACACAATTATAGTACGCGTAATCAACTCATCACATTCAATAAGTTCACTTTACATTTGGGGTTAATTTCAAAAGCACGAAACACACATTCACAGAAAAACCAAGTTCTTAATTAGTTACTTCAGTCCATGAATGATCATTACTGAACATCCATCCATTTCTACTATCCCTAGGGCTAGATACCAATTGGGACCTTCCCATTTCTAATTACCTTGCTTGTGGCCCCTAAGTCGTGATCATGACATTAGGCTTAACTTATTGAGATACCAATTGGACTCAATTCATACCAAAAGCGACAATTTGCACCAAAGGAGAGAATGAGTAGAACAATTTCCTAGAATGCTTCCTAGCTTCTTTAAGATTAGAT
This sequence comes from Solanum peruvianum, assembly GCA_027705065.1. Classification (NCBI taxonomy): domain Eukaryota; kingdom Viridiplantae; phylum Streptophyta; class Magnoliopsida; order Solanales; family Solanaceae; genus Solanum; species Solanum peruvianum. Next base: position 9,872,572 of record JAKWJD010001762.1, on the reverse strand, counting down.
GTGGACATCAACACACCCATCAATTCGATTGACCACTCATGATATACGCTTGTTTTTTCCACATCACAATTCAATCATTAACCACATTTACACTTCATAAAGCCCCCCTAACAATTAACCTCAATTCCCTTTCCCAAGGTAGGACTACCTAGGTGTTTACACCACATGCACTAAGCGCAGTCTTTACCAATTAAACACACGACTCCCTCACTAGGACATTAAAAATTCTTAAGACGCTTACTTACCACCCCCATTTAACCTTTCATTATTGTAATTACTGATTCTACACAACATAGAAGAACAATCAAGCATAAGACATGTAACCATATCACAACTCTGAAAAGTACAACATCAATTTTCATCGGGCTCTATGTCCAATTTACCTTTTCTATGTACACAAATATGTCATGTAGTTGGTCCTGTCATGGAACTTAAACCCAAGTTGTTAGCATATTGGAATGTGGTACTTGATCTAATAATTATGTCAGAATATGGCAATCGATCCCAATTAGTTATATCGAAATGTGGAAATGGATCCCTTTTATTTATGCCGAAACATGGCAACCAATCCCATTCAACTCAGCACAACAATAATCACAAGTATATCATCACAATAATATAATAAGGGTGATTGGTAGCACATAGTTCTTCGTTCATACTCATGCACATTTGGCGTAATCAATAGTTCTCCTTTTCATACATGCATTATTTACAATAACTCAAGAATGAATATACAACGTTTAATAACAGAAACAACCCTCACCACTGAACTACTTAACCACATATATTATGTAAGTAATAATTCAACCATGCCTAACCCTAGATCATCATCTAAGGCTTTTTCCTACGATTTTAACCATAATTCATTCGGTGCACGATGGCCTACGCATAATTCTACCATTGATTTACATATATTACGCATTAAGCACAGATTTATAACTACTTAATTCTTAGAAACCTAGCCTACCCGGGCGCCAAACAGTTGCACGGAGTTTTGATCTTTGATTTTTGATTTCAGGATTTGTGACGTTGATCTTGGTGGGCAATTCATAGTCCATCGATATCTTCAAGTTAGATATATATCTCTCCCTTCTTTCCCAACTTACAACAACTTTTGGGGGGTTTCTAAGGTGTTTTACAACTATTTTAGGTATTTTAGAAAAGAAGAAAAAGAGAATTTTGCGTTATTTGCATTCTTTCTCGTCTATCCCACTCTAGCGCCAACTTACCTCGCCATGACTCCGCCGTCCTGGGGGAAATTGGCCCCGAATTTTCCCTAAATTTTGTTTCTCCGAACTAACGATGGTTCGGATCATTACAAAGGGCCTGTTTGGAAAGAAATCATGGTAATTGTGTTTGGTGTAATTGAGTGGAATATACTATCTCTCATGTTTGGTTGGACATGTAATTACTTGGTCAGCAAGTAATTGGTGTAATTGGCAGGGGATAATTACACTCTACAATTCATAGCAGAGGCTGTGAATTGCTTGTAATTACGTGATTTAATTACCAGCTGATTACTTTTAAATTTCATTTTTTAAAATTCTATTTTATTTTTTTGTTTCAATATTTTTTCACTTCGATTATTTTAAGGTCTTTCTTTAGTTTTATTATTCTAAAAACTTTTAAAAGTTTATTTTTTTATTTTATATTGTTATATTTTATTTTATTCATGTACTTAGCCTAACTTTACATGATTCTTTGCAGTTCTTTTCGTATTATCTATTTCTTTATAACATGCTTATGTTATCATTAGCATTATATTAGTAGTATTATAATTTTTAAATTAAAATAGAATTTATTTTTAAATGAGGTTATAGACTTATATTTCTTTTTTAATTTAACAATTAAAATAAATCATGTTTATGCATGCTATGTTGAAATTTTCTATAAGAGTATCATGTTAAATTTTTTTGTTTTGAATGTATAACTTATGTTATTTTTTCAGTTTCAGTTGTTTTAGTAATATTGAATTCACATTGCACATCATTTTTTGATTAAAATTGATAGATTATGTTTTTGTCAAACATTTAATAATTTATGATATTTTATTAATATATTAATCTTTTTATCAAACATGCAGTTCACGATGTGCGTATAAACTTCATATTTTTAATTTTTACAATCAATTTAATTGAAATATATTCATTTGAAAAAATATAAATCAATTATTTTTTCATAATATAGGTTAAAGAATATATGCTAATTAATTAATAGATTTTCAAAAAAGAATATATAGATATATAATATTTAATTTAATGTCATTTATAAAGTTTCTTGTATGTTTAGTTTAAATTTTAAATAATTAATTATTTTTGCAAAAAGATAATGTAATTTTATGATTACAATTGTGCATCCAAATTAAACATGTGTAATTACATTGTCTATCCAAATAGACATGTATAATTACATTATGACAATCAAACATGTCAGTGTAATTACTAGGTTGGTATAATTAGTACCCTAGTAATTATAAAAATTCCAATTACTAGGTGGCTTTCGAAACAGACCCTAAGTGAAATAAGAATGAACTTTATAATCATATGTGGGACACTGACATTACACGAGGTAACAATAAACTTTTAAGTTTGTTGGTAAACCATAGGAAACTTATTTCAGTTTCTCTATCGAACACTACTACAAAACTACAAAAAATCTACGGACGAAAAGCGACAGACGACATCGCTCCAAAAAGTGACACCAATTGCACACCGCCCATCGCTTTTAAATTACAAAAATATTTTTAAAATATTTTATAAAAAGCGACTGATAGCATCTGCTCGTTTAATATATTAAGTAATAATTATAAATATATATATTAATAATATAAATTAGTTTAATATAGTAAAATTATTATTAAATTTGATTTACAATATAATTGAATATCCATATTTTGTAGATGGATAATTATTTGTGGATGTAAATATGTATTATGAAACTAGTGTTGGTTTGAAACCTGAGTTTATTGATGGTGTTTGAGATTTTATTGAACATACAATGACATTTGGCATTTTCAAGATTAATGGATTGGTTAGGTGTCCTTGTAATGCATGTAGGTGCATAAATTTTTTTGAACCAAATACAATGATGGTTCATTTGTACCGTAATGTATTTAAGTCTTGATATTTTGTATAGATTGATTGTGGAGAAACAAATGGACTGAATGATATTATTTATAATTCAATACATGCGGATGAATATAATATTCTTGCACCACATGGCCAAATTAGGGTTGAACATGATAGGGCTCATGAAATGATCAATGACGCTTTCGGGGTTCAAGGTGGGATGGAACCAGAACAATATTTCGATCAAGGTCCTAATGAAGAAGGAAGATTTATGATCAAATAAAAGAGTGTAGTCGTCCACTATATGAAGGGAGTCTGCATTCTGCTTTGTCAGTTGCGATAAGATTAATGAAAATTAAATTAGATTGAAATATTCTTAATGAGTCTATGGACTCAATGGTTGATCTTTTGGGTGAACTAGTTAATTCAGAGTTTAACATACCTAAGAACTTCTATCTAGAAAAGTGTTGGCTTTCCAAGATAGGATTGACGTATCATAGAATTCATTGTTGTATTAATGGTTGCATATCATTTTACAATAATGACATTGAATTAGAAAATTGTAAGTTTTATGTACATGCTCTTTATAAAGAGGAATATGGTTGGAAAAGATCGTCCTTGTTAAGGCAATTCATTATCTACCTCTTATTCCTAGGTTAAAAAGGTTGTATGCATCAATGAGGTATAGCCCACATATCAGATGGCATCATATATATAAAAGGTCACCGGGTATCTTGTCTCATCCATCTAATGGTGAAGCAAAATCATTTTTATAATGTATATCCTGATTTTTCTAGTGAACCAATAAATGTTAGATTGGTTTGTGTGCAAATGACTTCACACCATTTTCTTATGTTGCTTCGCCTTATTTTTGTTGGCCAGTATTTCTTACTCTTTAAAATCTTCCTCCTAAAATGTGCATGATCAGTCCCTACATCTTTCTAAGTTGTGTTATTCCAGATCCTCGTTTCTCAAAAATATTGATTGATGTCTATCTACAACCATTGATAGATGAGCTCAAACAATTGTGGTTTGAAGGCGTATTGACTTATGATATATCAACTAAAAAAAATTCATTATGTGTGCTTCTTTAATGTGGACTATTAATGATTTTCCTGCATAAGAGATGTTGTCTAGTTGGATGACAACTAGAAAGCTACCATGTCCGTATTGCATGGAAAATAACAATACATTTACTTTAAAGCATGGCAAAATACATGGTCTTATTGTCATCGCCAATTCTTTTCAATGGACCATGAGTTTAGAAAAATAAAAAAATGCATTTAGGAAAAATAAGATTTAAAGTGACTGTCACCTCCATTACTCACATTCTGAATTACCCAAAGTTACAGAAGCTTTACCTTCTAGAATTTCTGGATATGGTGTTGAACATAATTGGACCAAGCAGAACATATTATGGGAGTTGTCGTACTGAAAGGAAAATCTGTTACGACATAATCTTGATGTGAATAACATTTGAATATTTTTTTTTACAATTTATTTAATACAATTATGGATGCTAAGGGTAAGACAAAAGACAAATTCAAAAGCTAGAATGGACATAAAGAAATATTGTACGAGAAAAGAGTTATGCCTACATCAATTACAAAATGGTAAAATAGTTAAGCCAAGTCAACTTTTCAATTACATTGAATGAGAAATGTGAAATTTGTGAGTTGGTTAAAAATTTGAGGATGCCAGAGGGATTTGCTTCAAATTTAGAAAAGCGGACAGATATGAATGAAGGAAAATTGATAGGTATGAAAAGTCATGATTTTCATGTGTTCATGGAAACTTTGATTCCCATCACTTTTAGTCATCTACCAGAAAAGATATGAAAATCACTCTCAAAGATAAGCTTTTTAAAAAAAAATTGTGTTCTCGATTGTTTTTGAAGAGTAGTTTAGGCAGGATGGAGAAAAATATTCTTGTTATTAATACTAAGTTGGAGAAGATATTTCCATGTGGTTTCTTTGATGTGATGGAGCATCTTCCAATTCACGTTGTACTAGAGGACCCGCCTCGAAGGTCTGATTTAAACAAGATGGATACATCCATTTGAGAGGTATTCAATAGAAATATTCACTAAGTTATATAAATTCACCAAGTCTTTTATCAAAACATATATACATTCAAAAAAATTGGCAATTCCAATCAAACGATTAAGAAAAGAGGAAAGATCAAAGGATTAGTTGTTCAAGGTCATATTAGGAGAGAAACTAGTGATTTTTATTCTTATTACTTTGGTGATGATGTGTCATGTGGTAGAAACAGGTCCAATCGCAATGATGAAGGCGATGTTGGACCTTTATTTCCACCAATATCAATTTGTAGTCAAAATGGTCAAGGATCTAAAAAGCATGGAAAGCGAGGATTCACTAATATGGAAATGCAATTAGTTGTGACACATATTTTGCTTAATTGTCCAGAGATTCAATCATATCTCAACTAAGTTTTAAACATATGTTGTTAAATTAAATTCTAACAAGTGCCATTAACTAACCAAATTCTTGTATGTAAAATGATTAGCTTGTTCATAAATACATGGGGTAATGAAGAAATCTATAAAGAATTTTTCAAATGTCTAAGAAACTATGTAAGTGTGGAAGCTTAAGTTAAATCACCGAGTATTTAATAATATATTAATGTTATACTAATTATATTACTTGATATAATAATCACGTAGGTTTATGATGAATACTCAAATGTCATAAATTTGCAATTGGTGAAAGGAAAGAAGTAGCAGTTGGACCTTAATCTCAAGTACTGACAATAAATAAGTATTGTGTGAATGAATTTAAGTTTCAAATTGAAGAAGTTTCTAGGAACAAGAGAACAAATAAAGTAGTGTCTACATACAAAGTGATGTTGATGGTAATGCCCAAACTATTGAATATTATGATGTCATTCATGAGATCGTTGAAGTGAGGTATTCAGGTTGGCCTGAGAAGAAGACTGTATTGTTTCGGTGTGAGTGTTTTGACTCATCACATAGAGGTAAAAAGGTGGACCATCAACATAATATAATTGAATTTAAGCACACCAAGAAATATAAAAGTCATGATTCTTTTATTATCGTAGAAAATGATAAACAAGTGTATTACGCTCCATATCCATTGCATAGAGACAAAGCTGATTGGTAGGTTGTTATAAAAACTAAGCTTGTGGGAAGAATTGAAATTGAAAATGTCTTAGACGTGACATATCAAAATGATGTTGCAATTGTTCATCAACAAGTTGATGTTGAATTCGAAATCACACTACAACAATTCCTCAACACATATTAGAAGAAGTATTTGATGATGAGATAATGAATGTTGAGAAAGAAAAAATTGAAAATGAGAAAAATGAATCATTTGATAATGAATAATAGGACGATAATGAAAATGAAACAGATAGGGAGGAAGAATGGGAGAATGATGAAATTTAAATATGCAATGAGGAATAGTAGTAGAATGAAAGTTAGTATATGCAGGTAATTTATTTTGATAATTTTGTTTAATTTGTGATTTTTATATATTATACATGTAAATTTACATACATGTGTCGTTAGGGGTTGACGGTGATGGACAGCGCAACCATTTGGAGTTAGATAGACTTATAGGCCTAATACTAAGAAGTCTAGGAGACCGATAGATCCTCGGGACATTCCAAGATCTATTTCTTCTGCGCTAGAGCGCATCAGTCATGATACTCATTTATTTGTTGTTATGTTTGGTAAGGTGGATCCTCAGGCATATTATACAAGCTATAGTTGATCACTCGATGCTTTCTCTACTTCACATGCATTGCCTCCATGGCACTACGAGGATCTATCTTTTCAGGATATTCGTCGAGCACGAACCTTATTAGCAGGTAGGGTATCAGATGTTACTCCATATCCCACGGGTACATCTCCTCAATTATCTGCCGTGGAGATTGGAGCTTCTAGTAGCGAGCAATTATATGGATTTTTAATGATTGTGAAAATATAAACAATCTAACATTTACAAATGCTATAAATTTTTCAGGATCATAGAACTATATGATTTTCATATATTTAATAGTATGATATTTTAGTCAAGAATACATACCTAAATCTATCATTAATTATAACTCTTGACTTGATTGAGCAGAAGTCTTTTCTTTTGGTTCTTTAGAAGTTGTTTCTCTCTCTTGCCTTATACTTTATGTATAGTTTTGATGGATAAGACTATATTTTTATAGCAGAGAGAGGACCTTTTAAACAGAGTATTTTTTAACATCATTTCCAATCCTTTCCATCATGGTGACTAATGTAGATAATGAATAGTTGGAAGAGGTAATGGGTAAGGTGGAAGACTTAATGGGTAGTTGAAGTAACTTTTCCACTTTCCCACTTCCCCACTTCTCCACTTATCCAATTAGAATTAGAATTTAGTTAGTAATTAAATATTAAACTAAAATAATATTAATGTTAGTGGGTCATAAAACTAACATTATCCCACTTGGCACACGTAACATTATTTACTTAATGATTTAATAAATATTTCAATTATAATGTGCACATATACTAAATTCAATATTATTTGTTGTTATTAAGTAAATCAACTAATATGAGTCATGGAGGTTGTACACCACTTTATTTAGCATAGTTCCTTCCATGCACTACAATATTAGTCTATTGCCTAATACAGCATTTAAAATACATAATGGGTCCACCATAATGCTTAGAATATGTTTATCTAAAACAAAACATGTCATTATCATCTCAACATAACGTATACAAGAGAAAACGTGTAATAACAGAAACATATATATAGTTGAGCTCAAAGTGTCAATTCCATGAACATAATGTAATCTTTACATAAAGTCATTCATTGCTATTAATAAGACTCATTCTTTCAATATATTCAACAAATGTTTTGGGCGGTAATCCTTTCATCAAATGATCAACAATCATAAGTTTGGTGCTAATATGTTCAATTTTCACTTTATATTTCTGGACTTCTTCCTTAATTGAAAGGTATTTCAATTCCATATGTTTGGCACCCTTAGAATACTTATCATTTTTAAAGAAGAAGACTGCTGCAGTATAATCACAATAAATTTTCAGCGGCTTGAAAATATTGTCGACTAGTCCAAGTCCTAAAATAAAGTTCCGCAGCCAATTAGCCTGAACTATGGCCTCAAAGCATGCCACAAACTCAGTTTCCATAGTGGATGCAGCTATAACACACTGATTCGCACTCTTCCATGATATTGCTCGTCCAGCTAATAGGAACAAATACCCAAATGTGAATTTTCGTGTATCCACACAACCAGTGTAATCTGAATCTGAATATCCAATCACATATAAATGATTAGATCTTCTATAAGTTAGCATATGATCTTTAGTTCCTTGCAAGTATCGCAACAATTTCTTCGTAGCTTTCCAGTGATCCATTCCTGGATTACTTTGATAATGGCCCAACATTCCAACAACAAAACTAATGTCTGGTCTAGTACATGTTTGGGCATACATTAGACTCCCAACTATTGATGCATAAGGAATATCATTCATTTGCTTACGTTCCAATTCATTATTTGGACATTGATTGAGACTAAATTTATCTCCTTTCTGAATTGGAATGGAACTTGATGAGAATTTTGCCATTCTAAATTTCTCTAACACTTTATTAATATAGGATTTCTGAGACATACCTAATAATTCTTGTGATCTATTTTGAAATAGTTATATTCCAATCATATAGGATGCCTCTCCCATATCTTTCATTTCAAAATTGTTCGATAAATATCTCTTTGTATAATGCAACAAACCAACATCATTAGTAGCAATCAAGATGTCATCAACATACAGAACTAACTGTAACGACCTGTATAGTCGTTTTGAGCAGCAGAATTTATTTCTGGAAAACTGGCTGAGACGACGGACCCCACGACAGACCGTCATGGGCACGATGGACCATCGCAGGGTCTCGTTTCAAAACACTTAGAAAATCTGAAATTGGGTACTGAAATCGACTCTCTGAACTTCGTAACGGAATGGCAGGACGGACCGTCGTGGGCACGACGGACCGTCACTGACTCTTCTAGGAAATTGAGTCTCTGAACTCTGTGACGGAGCAGCAAGACGGACCGTCGCAGGCACGACGGGCCGTCACAGACTGTGTAATCCCAGTCTGGGTCAGATTTCTTTAAATGTTTTAAGGGACGTTTTGGACTATTCCTGCTTTAATTATAGAGTTAGTGGGTTAATGTTAATAAATCTAATTACTTGGGGGTTAAAAGAGGTAACCTTTAGTTAATTAGTGGGGTATTATTGCCATCTTTTATACTTAATTATATACTAATTAGGGTAAAAGAAAGAGGGTTTGAATAAGAAAAATAGAAAGAACAAAGGGAAAGAGAGAGAATCGAACGAGAAGAGAGAAACAAAGCTTGGGAAATTGCTTGCTTGATCACGAATCTTTGGTGGAGGTAGGTTATGGTTTTTATGCTATTCGTAGTAGACTCTTAATAGCGAATGATATGTGTTGGTAATATTATCTCATCTTCTATATGCTTAATTGTATGCTTGCATGAATGTGACTATATAATTGTGATAAAATAAGCATGATGAAGCTATTGAATCCCAAATCTTGAAAAACCCTAATCTCTTTGTTAATGATGATGCCTTGGTATAAGAAAAGGTTTGATGAACTAAAGTAATGAGATTGATGATGCCTTAGTATAAGAAAAGGCTTGATGAACTGAAGTAATGAGAATGATGATGCCTTGGTATAAGAGAAGGCTTGATGAATTGATAGAATGAGATTAGGGGATCGGAGTGTCACGTTCCGACACATAGAATTAAGGGATCAGGTGTAACGAACCGACACGTAGATTTAGGGGATCGGGTGTCACGAACCGACACGTAGATTTAGGGGATCGGTGTCACGAACCGACACGTAGATTTAGGGGATCGGGTGTCATGAACCGACACGTAGAATTAGGGGATCGGAGTGTCACGTTCCAACACATAGTAGTAGGGGATCGGAGTGTCACGTACCGACACATGAGGAATAAAGATAATGAGGGAGCGGAGTGTCACGTACCGACACAAGAGGATAAAGATAATGAATCTTGAAAGATGTTAATATACTCAATCTAATGAACCTAATTCCCAAATGAGTATGGTGTTGAGGCTTGAGTCCTCATGTGTGAACTTAGCGGTACTTATTAATGATGATAGTACTTGTTGTTGCTACATGTTGAGTATTATAGTTGATTTTATAATATCATCTGGTATATAATGTTTTCTATTTTGAGTTGGCCGATGATACCTACTCAGTACTTGTGTTTGTACTGACCCCCTACTTTTATGTTTTCTTCTTTGTTATTTGTGGAGTGCAGCAAACGTGCCGTCGTCTTCAACTCAACCACAATTCTAGCCAGTCTTCGTCACACCGGATCTTCAGGGTGAGCTAATGCTTCTAGCTTGGACTTGATCTTCTTCTTCATGTCTTGATGCCTTGAAGTTCCGGCATGGACTAGATTTTACTTGTTTTAGCTTCTTAGAATACTCTTAGTTTAGTAATTTGATCATAGATGTTCTTGTGGTGATGACTTCCAGATTTTTGGGAATAATAGATGTTGAATTTTAATAGCTATTGAATTGGTTTTTATTAATGAGTTTAAGTCTTCCGCATTACTTTCTATTGATATACATTGAAATGTTAAGGTTTAGATTGGTTGGTTCGCTCACATACGAGGGTAACTGTGGGTGCCAGTCGCTGCTCGGTTTTGGGTCGTGACAAACTTGGTATCAGAGCATTAGGTTCGTTGGTCTCATCACACAAGAACGAGTCTAGTAGGGTCTTAAGGAATTGTAGGGGGACGCCTTTACTTTTCTTTGAGAGGCTATAAGACTTTAGGAAAATTCCATTCTTTCTTTCTTCTTTCGTGCTATTACTTGAATCCAATTGGTATATAGGTGATACAAATTGGTATCTGACCATCTTCACTCTATTTCGCAGATGGTTAGAACTAGAGCAACGACTGCGCCAACACCAACACCGACACCGGCAAGACAAGAAGCATCTGAGCCAGCCACTAGGGCTGTAGCTGGAAGAGGAGTAGCGGCAAGAGGCCGTGGTAGAGGTTGTGGGAGGACGTCCTCTAGAGGAAGAGGACAAGTACCTAGCCCATCTGATGGTAGGGCGGTGACTCCTCCACCGACTGAGGAAGTAGTAAGAGAGGGTGAGGAAGGGGAGAATGAACAAGTGCAAAATGAGGAATTGCCACCCCAACCTACCCCAGAGATGATCAATCAGGTTCTTGCTTATCTTAGCGGGTTATCTGATCAGGGTCAGGCACCTCCAGTGTTTTCTGCACCAACACCTCCGGTTTCAGAGGTACGACATGCTGCTGCTGGGGCCCCCCGTATGGATGCCTCATTGGAAATAGGCACTTTTCCTCGGTTGACTACAGGGCCTATCATGACAAATGATCAGCATGAGCTTTTCAGTAAGTTCTTGAAATTGAAACCTCCACTCTTCAAGGGTGCTGAATCTGAGGATGCCTACGATTTTCTGGTTGATTGTCATGAGCTACTATACAAGATGGGTATAGTCAAACGGTTTGGTGTGGAGTTTGTGACTTATCAGTTTCAAGGGAACGCCAAAATGTGGTGGTGGTCACATGTTGAGTGTCAACCAACAGAGGCACTACCTATGACTTGGACATCATTCTCTAGCTTGTTTATGGAGAAGAATATCCCCCGGACTTTAAGGGATAGGAAAAGAGATGAGTTCTTGAGCTTAGAGCAAGGTAGGATGTCGGTGACTACATATGAGGCGAAGTTTCGTGCATTATCCAGGTATGCCACCCAACTTTGCTTCAGTCCACAAGAGCGGATTCGCCGTTTTGTGAAAGGGTTGAGGTCAGAATTGCGGATTTCAGCCTTACAGGTAGCGGCTACGGCAAAATCCTTCGAAGAAGTGGTAGACTTCGTGGTAGAGGTGGATGGAGTGAAGCCAGATGACTTCACCATGGCATCGACATCAAAAAGGTTTCGAAAGGGAGGTGAGTTTAATGGTTCTTACTCTAGAGGACAGGGTTCCGGAGGTTACTCAAGTCGACCAATTCAGTCTTCACTACAGACTGTATTTGGGGGTCCACCTCAGACCGGTCAACACTTCTCTGAGAGACCTATGCTTGACTCTAGAGAGTGTTATGGATGTGGGGAGACTGGACATATTAGGAGGAATTGTCCAAAACAGAGTTACAAACCCCCAATAGCTAGAGGTAGAGGTGGTCATGGTAGAGGCCGTTATTCTGGAGGACGTGGTGGCCGAGGTAATGGTGGTCACCACAGCGGCCGGGGTGATGGGCAAATTGGAGCCACTACAGCACAACATGGTAGGGGCAACAGGCAGACAAACGATAGGGACCATTGTTACGCTTTCCCTGGGCGATCTGAAGCGGAGACATCTGATGTTGTCATCACAGGTAATCTTCTGGTTTGTGATTGCATGGCTTCTGTATTGTTTGATCCCGGATCCACATTTTCTTATGTATCTTCCTCATTTGCTAATGGTCTTAATTTACATTGTGAATTACTTGATATGCCTATTCGTGTTTCTACTCCGGTGGGTGAGTCTGTGATAGTTGAAAAGGTATATAGGTCTTGTTTGGTGAATTTTGTGGGGAGCAACACTTATGTAGATTTGGTTATCTTAGAAATGGTTGACTTTGATGTAAATCTGGGTATGACTTGGCTTTCTCCGAATTTTGCAATCTTGGATTGTAATGCTATAACTGTGACGTTAGCCAAGCCTGGGACAGATCCATTAGTGTGGGAGGGTGACTACACTTCCAATCCGGTTCGTATCGACTCCTTTCTTCGTGCTAAGAGAATGGTTAGTAAGGGTTGTTTAGCTTTATTGGCACACCTCAGGGATGATACTACCCAAGTACCTTCGATTGAGTCGGTATCGGTAGTCCTTGAGTTTTTGGATGTGTTCCCAGCAGATCTTCCTGGTATGCCACCGGATAGGGATATTGACTTCTGCATCGATCTTGAACCGAGCACTCGCCCCATTTCTATACCCCCTTATAGAATGGCTCCCGCGGAATTAAGAGAGTTAAAGGCCCAACTTCAAGAGTTGTTGAGCAAAGGCTTCATTAGACCAAGTGCATCTCCTTGGGGTGCTCCGGTATTATTTGTGAAGAAGAAGGATGGGAGTTTTCGAATGTGCATAGACTATAGACAACTGAACAAGGTAACTATTAAGAACAAGTATCCTCTTCCTCGCATTGACGACTTGTTCGATCAGTTACAAGGTGCTTGTGTCTTCTCTAAGATTGACTTGAGATCCGGTTATCATCAATTAAAAATACGGGCAACGGATGTGCCAAAGACTGCTTTTCGAACCAGGTATGGGCATTACGAATTTGTAGTGATGTCTTTTGGTCTTACGAATGCCCCTGCTGCGTTCATGAGCTTGATGAACGGGATTTTTAAGCCATATTTGGATCTCTTTGTGATCGTATTTATTGATAATATACTGATATACTCTAAAAGTAAGAAGGAACATGAGGAGCATTTGAGAATTGTATTGGAAATGTTGAGGGAGAAAAAGCTTTATGCCAAGTTCTCTAAGTGTGAGTTTTGGCTAGATGCAGTGTCCTTCTTGGGGCACGTGGTTTCTAAGGATGGAGTAATGGTGGATCCTTCTAAGATTGAGACGGTGAGGAATTGGGTAAGACCTACTAATGTGTCAGAAATAAGGAGCTTCGTTGGTTTAGCTAGCTACTACCGTCGATTTGTCAAGGGATTCTCTTCCATTGCCTCCCAATTGACGAACTTGACTAAGCAGAATGTTCCATTTGTATGGTCGGACGAATGTGAGGAAAGCTTTCAGAAACTCAAGACCTTGCTGACTACCGCACCTATCCTCACCTTGCCAGTAGAGGGTAAGAACTTCATTGTTTATTGTGATGCATCCTATTTTGGTTTGGGTGCAGTGCTAATGCAAGAGAAGAATGTGATTGCTTATGCTTCGAGGAAATTAAAGGTGCATGAACGTAACTATCCGACCCATGATTTGGAATTGGCTGCGGTAGTGTTTGCATTAAAGCAATGGAGACACTATCTATATGGGGTAAAGTGTTAGGTCTATACGGATCATCGTAGCCTACAATATGCCTTTACTCAGAAAGATTTGAACTTGAGACAGAGGAGATGAATGGAACTACTGAAGGACTACGACATCACTATTTTGTATCATCCGGGAAAAGCGAATGTTGTGGCAGACGCCTTAAGTAGAAAGGCAGGGAGCATAGGAAGTCTAGCTCACTTGCAAGCTTCTAGACGCCCATTCGCTAGAGAGGTTTAGATTCTGGCTAATGACCTTATGAGGTTAGAAGTAAATGAGAAGGGAGGATTGTTAGCTTGTGTGGAGGCAAGATCTTCCTTCTTTGACAAGATTAAGGGAAAGCAGTTTAATGATGAGAAATTGATCCGGATCCGAGATAAAGTGTTGCAAGGAGAGGCTAAAGAAGCAACAATCGATAATGAAGGTGTTTTGAGGATTAAGGGAAGGGTATGTGTACCCCGTGTCGATAATTTGATCAACACCATTCTGACGGAGGCTCATAGTTCAAGGTATTCTATACATCCGGGTGCAACCAAGATGTACCGTGACCTAAAGCCACACTTTTGGTGGAGTAGAATGAAGCGTGATATTGTTGATTTTATTGCCAAATGTCCAAACTGTCAACAAGTAAAGTATGAACACCAGAAACCCGGAGGAACACTTCAGAGAATGCCCATTCCTGAATGGAAGTGGGAGAGAATTGCAATGGATTTTGTGGTTTGTCTTCCAAAGACAATGGGTAAGTATGACTCTATTTGGGTGATTGTTGATAGGTTAACTAAGTCTGCTCACTTCATTCCGGTCAAGGTAACTTACAATGCATAGAAGTTCCCAAACATTACATCTCAGAAGTTGTTCGGTTGCATGGGGTTCCACTCTCCATCATATCAGATAGAAGTACGCAGTTTACTTCTAAGTTTTGGAAAACATTGCATGCGGAATTGGGTACTAGGTTGGACCTTAGTACTGCGTTCCATCCTCAGACCGATGGTCAGTCTGAGCGAACGATTCAAGTGTTGGAGGATATGCTTCGCGCATGTGTGATAGAATTTGGTGGTCATTGGGATAACTTCTTACCCTTAGCAGAGTTTTAATACAATAACAGTTATCACTCAAGTATTGATATGGCTCCTTTTGAAGCATTGTATGGGAGGAGATGTAGGTCTCCCATCGGTTGGTTTGATGCATTTGAGGTTAGACCCTGGGGTACTGACCTTTTGAGGGATTCATTAGAGAAAGTGAAATCTATTCAAGAAAAGCTTTTAGCGGCGCAAAGTAGGCAAAAGGAATATGCGGATCGAAAGGTTAGAGACTTGGAGTTCATGGAGGGTGAACAAGTCTTGTTGAAGGTTTCGCCCATGAAAGGGGTGATGCGGTTTGGTAAAAGAGGTAAGCTAAGCCCAAGGTATATTGGACCATTTGAAGTACTTAAGCGAGTAGGGGAGGTGGCTTACGAATTAGCCTTGCCTCCAGGGCTGTCCGGAGTGCATCCGGTATTTCATGTGTCTATGTTGAAAAGATACCATGGGGATGGAAACTACATCATTCGATGGGATTCAGTTCTGCTTGATGAAAATTTGTCTTATGAGGAGGAGCCTGTTGCCATTCTAGATAGAGAAGTCCGCAAGCTGAGGTCAAGGGAGATTGCATCCATCAAAGTTTAATGGAAGAATCGACCGGTTGAAGAGGCTACTTGGGAGAAGGAGGCTGATATGCGAGAAAGATACCCACACCTGTTTACAGATTCAGGTACTCTTTCTCGCCCTTGTTTTCCTTCCTGTGATCGTTCGAGGACGAACGATGGGTAAATTGGTATCTATCTTAACGACCTGTTTAGTCGTTCTGAGCAGCAGAATTTATTTCTGGAAAACTGGCTGAGACGACGGACCCCACGACGGACCGTCATGGGTACGACGGACCGTCGCAGGGTCTCGTTTCAAAACACTTAGAAAATCTGAAATTGGGTACTGAAATCGACTCTCTGAACTTTGTAACGGAATGGCAGGACGGACCGTCGTGGGCATGACGGACCATCACAAACTCTTCAAGGAAATTGAGTCTCTGAACTCTGTGATGGAGCAGCAGGACGGACTGTCGCAGGCACGACGGGCCGTCACAGACTGTGTAATCCCAGTCTGGGTCAGATTTCTTTAAATGTTTTAAGGGATGTTTTGGACTATTCCTGCTTTAATTATAGAGTTAGTGGGTTAATGTTAATAAATCTAATTACTTGGGGGTTAAAAGAGGTAACCTTGAGTTAATTAGTGGAGTATTATTGCCATCTTTTATACTTAATTATATACTAATTAGGGTAAAAGAAAGAGGGTTTGAATAAGAAAAATAGAAAGAACAAAGGGAAAGAGAGAGAATCGAACGAGAAGAGAGAAACAAAGCTTGGGAAATTGCTTGCTTGATCACGAATCTTCGGTGGGGGTAGGTTATGGTTTTTATGATATTCGTAGTAGACTCTTAATAGCGAATGATATGTGTTGGTAATATTATCTCATCTTCTATATGCTTAATTGTATGCTTGCATGAATGTGACTATATAATTGTGATAAAATAAGCATGATGAAGCTATTGAATCCCAAATCTTGAAAAACCCTAATCTCTTTGTAAATGATGATGCCTTGGTATAAGAAAAGGTTTGATGAACTAAAGTAATGAGATTGATGATGCCTTAGTATAAGAAAAGGCTTGATGAACTGAAGTAATGAGAATGATGATGCCTTGGTATAAGAGAAGGCTTGATGAATTGATAGAATGAGATTAGGGGATCGGAGTGTCACGTTCCGACACATAGAATTAAGCGATCGGGTGACACGAACCGACACGTAGATTTAGGGGATCGGGTGTCACGAACCGACACGTAGATTTAGGGGATCGGGTGTCACGAACCGACATGTAGATTTAGGGGAGATCGGGTGTCACGAACCGACACGTAGATTTAGGGGATCAGGTGTCACGAATTGACATGTAGAATTAGGGGATCAGAGTGTCACGTTCCGACACATAGTAGTAGGGGATCGGAGTGTCATGTACCGACACATGAGGAATAAAGATAATGAGGGAGCGGAGTGTCACGTACCGACACAAGAGGATAAAGATAATGAATCTTGAAAGATGTTAATATACTCAATCTAATGAACCTAATTCCCAAATGAGTATGGTATTGAGGCTTGAGTCCTCATGTGTGAACTTAGCGGTACTTATTAATGATGATAGTACTTGTTGTTGCTACATGTTGAGTATTGTAGTTGATTTTATGATATCATCTGGTATATACTGTTTTCTATTTGAGTTGGCCGATGATACCTACTCAGTACTTGTGTTTGTACTGACCCCCTACATTTATGTTTTCTTCTTTGTAATTTGTGGAGTGCAGCAAACGTGCCGTCATCTTCAACTCAACCGCAATTCTAGCCAGTCTTCGTCACACCGGATCTTCAGGGTGAGCTAATGCTTCTAGCTTGGACTGGATCTTCTTCTTCATGTCTTGATGCCTTGAAGTTCCGGCATGGACTAGCTTTTACTTGTTTTAGCTTCTTAGAATACTCTTAGTTTAGTAATTTGATCATAGATGTTCTTGTGGTGATGACTTCCAGATTTTGGGGAATAATAGATGTTGAATTTTAATAGCTATTGAATTGGTTTTTATTAATGAGTTTAAGTCTTCCGCATTACTTTCTGTTGATATACATTGAAATGTTATGGTTTAGATTGGTTGGTTCGCTCACATAGGAGGGTAAGTGTGGGTGCCAATCGCGGCTCGGTTTTGGGTCGTGACACTAACATAATAAACCTACACCCACTAACCTTCAGATATATACACCGATCAACAGTGTTTTCCTTAAATCCAAAAGTGACAATAGTTTCATTAAACTTAAGATATCATTGTCGAGAAGCTTTTTTAAGTCCGTATAATGACTTCTTAAGTATACACACCATGTGTTCCTTCCTTTACAAGAGAACCCCTCAGGTTGATTCATATAAACTTCTTCCTCCAAATTTCCATTTAGAAAGGTTATTTTCACATCGTTTTATGTAGCTATAAGTCATAATGAGCTACTAAAGCCATTATAATTATGAGTGAATCTTTTCAAGAAACAGGTGAAAATGTTTCTTTATAGTCGATGACATCCTTTTGAGTGAAATATTTTGCAACAAGTCTGGCCTTGTGACGTTCGATGTTGCCAGTTAAGTCACGTTTGGTCTTAAAGACCCATTTACAACCAACTATTTTGCAACCTTCTGGTAATTCAATAAGGCCCCATACTTCATTCTGTTCCATATATTTCAACTCATCTTTTGTAGCATTTATTCATCTTTTAGAATTATTACTTTCAATAGTTTGTGAAAATGAAACCGGATCATTATCAATTTCTAAATCAATTTCTGACTAGTGTAAATATACCAACTAGTCATCAGAAATAGCAGGTCTCTTTTTTCTTTGAGATTTTCTTTATGCTACTTCTTGTGGTACATCTATTGCAGGTTCATTAATTATTGCTTCATTGAGATTAACAGGAGAATCAATTTGTTGTTCTTGTTGATTGTTAAGTTGTGAAACAACTTTAGGAACAACATCTTTAAATTTGTTGTTCTTGTTGATTGTTAAGTTTTGCAACAACTTTAGGAAGAACATCTTTAAAACAAGTAAATGGTGGAGAAACCCTCACCCAAACTTCTTTAATTCCACTTTATGTGGTTCTTCACTGCCACTAACTTCACCATTCTCAATTAACCTAGAATTTCCAGTTTCAACTATTCTTGTACAATGATTAGGACGGTAAAATCTATACCCTTTTGATTTTTCTGGATAACCAACGAAGAAACCATTGATTGTTCTTGAATCTAGTTTCTTTTCTTGTGGGTTATAAACTCTAACTTCTACCAGACAACCCAAACATGCAGGTGCCTTAAACTAGGTTTCCTATCAGTCCATAGTTCAAAAGGAGTCTTTGGGACTGCTTTACCAGGAACCCTATTAAGTAAGTAAACGGCAGTCCTTAAAGCATACATCCACAATGAAAAAAGGAATAGATGAATTACTTAACATACTCCTAACCATGTCCATTAATATACGATTATGCCTTTCTGTTACACCATTTTGTTATGGCTTTAAGGCATTGTGCATTGAGCACATATGCCATGTTTTTCGAGGAATTTAGCAAATGGACCTAGGTGTTGTCCATTTTCATCATATCTTCCATAATATTCACCACCTCTAGCTGACTTGATTATTTTCAGTTTTCTATCTAGTTGTCTTTCAACCTCAGTAATAAAGATCTCTAAGGCATTTATTCCTTGAGATTTTTCATGCGACAGATAGACATATCCATAACGTGAAAAATCGTCAATAAAAGTGATAAAATATTTTTCTTTACTAAAAGATGTAATATCAAAAGGACCACATATATCAGTGTGCATAATTTCAAGAAGTTGTGTGCTTCTTGTGGCTCCTTTATTTGTGTGTCTTGTTTGTTTTCCTTTAATAAAATCCACATAAATGTTTAGGTCTGTAAAATCCAAATTTCGAAGAATTCCATTTTTAACTAATCTTTCCAATCTTTCTTTGGATATGTGACCTAAATGTTTCTGCCACAAGAAATCAGATTGTTCATTCAACAAACTTCGTTTGGTTCCAATATTATGATGCAAATTTAAGTGTCTTTCAACAAAAAGATTATCAAGATTCAGTTTGTATAAGTTATCACAAAGAGTACCAATACCAATGAGATAATTACGTTAAACAAATTAAAACATTCATTACCGAAATAAAAGAGTATTCGGTTTTATCCAACTTAGACAAAGAAACTAAATTTCTCGGAAAAAAGGTTCATAACAAGTTTCATGTAAATCTAAGTGGCGTCCAATATCAAGGATCAAACGGTAAGTTCCTATAGCTTTAACTGGAGCTTTCATATACACATATCTTTCGTTCTGGTTTATAATTTGTGTTGTAAGGAATCCATGCATCATATTAGAAACATGAACAGTACATCCAAAGTCAATCCACCAGGTATTATAAGGAACTTCAGTTAAATTTGATTCGAGACATGTAAAAGCACTAGGGTCACCTTTCTTCTCGAGCCATGCCTTAAATTTCAGACAGTCTTTCTAAAAGTGTCCAGATTTTCCACGAAAACGACACTTATCATTCTTATGTTCCTTATTATGTACTTGAGAGGAGGACTCATTGACATTATGGTGCCTCTGTTTTCTTTTAGCATGTTTCTTTCTTTTCATTCCAATTCCTTGATGACTTAAAAGGTTAATGGAGTGGGTTCCTTGATTCTTGAGCCTTACTTCCTTCTGAACCAACACTCCATGCAATTCATGCACGTTTCATTTGTCTTAGTGTTGTAGTTCATTTGGAAAGGGACGTACTCATACGGTAATGAATTGATAATGAATTGTACAAGGAAATTTTGTTCCACTTTCTTTCCCAAAGACATAAGTCTTGCTGCTACGTTTGTCACTTCGATAACATGCTCATGCATGATACGTGAACCATCAAACTTCATGGTGGTCAAAGTACTCATTAGTGTCCCAGCAAGAGACTTATCAGTAGTTTGAGAGGATTCTTCCATAAATTTCAGAAAATCTTTTGCATTTTCAGTTTTTGGAAGAGTAGTCTTAATGTTGCTCTCAATATTCATTCGCATAAACATTATGCCTAATATGTTATATCGATCCTAATGCTTATAATGAGACCTTTCTTTAGTACTGTTAGTTTCAGTAATAGCAGTTGTCTTTTCAGTGTAAAGTGCAACATCTAAATATAAAACTCCGAGATAAAATTTTGATTTGTTCGCACAAATCTGAGAAGTTAAGACCGTTAAAGGCGTAACAGAGGCAGAGTGCGAATGAAGAGCAAATGTTGTATATATAATATACTCATTTGTTAGTACTTTGAGCTATGAATTTTAACTTACTATAAATTCAGAAATGGTTTATAAATTCTTAAATATATATTGATGTCGTCCTTTGAGCGAAACATCAAAATACAAATATAGATATAATGATGCTTAGATGTGAATTTGACGTAAAACAATAATTTTAAATGTGTCCATCAATAATATTTATTATATTTGGATAAATAAATAAAACTAACGACACATCTAAATTATCACATTAATGTTCAATGGTTATAAACTGAAATAATTAGCCTTTAGGTGATCCCTGAATATTTTACAACCAAAAAGTTCAATATATCCATAAGTTATATCAGTTATAAGCATCAAAATAATGGATAATTGAATATGCATTAAATCATTATTATTTTCAAGAGAAAATACATAAACTCACCACTGAAGTTGTCCCGTATTTTCATAAAGACACCTTAATTTTGGAAGTGTCCTATCACCCCACAAAACTTTTTAATATCTTTGTAAATGGGTCATTTTGACCCATTCTCTATTCTGCGTTGTGACCACGCACATGAGGAGCGTGATGTAATGTTTTAAATTTTCATTAACCAGTTAAGAAGTTCCACGCGTCACTTTATTTCTCTATCATTAAATATTTTATTAATTTACATCATCTTCCCCAAATTAAAACTCAAAAGAGCCATTGATAACCCACTTTTCGTGATCTCATCTTCTTTATTTTTTCCAAAACAAGATCAACATTGGCAATCTCTTTGATGAATTCATCATCTTCCCGAAACGCAACATGATAAGAATTCATTTTCTCTTTTAATTTTCAGTAAAACGATTTTTTTTTCTTCTGGATCACTTAAAGTTTCAGTTTCAATTTTGTTAAAGAAAATAATGAAGGATAAAAGAGTCGGAGAAACAATGCTAAAATGAAAATACACCACTCAGAAAGACAATGTAACAAAACAAAAGGTCGAGATTTAGATGATTTATCAATCTTCTTTCTCCTATCGTATGCTACCTGAGCTCTCTCCTTCCTCTTCCTCTTGTTCTCGAGTTCCTTGATTTTATCAAAAATGGCTCCATCCAACCTTTGATGAAAGCTTCCCCAAGAGAAGCTTGGCGCTCTTCTTACTCTTACTTTTGTGCAGCTTGGAGCCTCAATACATTTTAAGCATCAAGAATAACCATCTTCTTAATCTTGTCATATTGGGGTGGAACACCCTCATAAATCTTGTGATTAGATTTTGATCGATAATATCAAATTCAATTTCTTGTTCCTCCAAGAATCTTGACAGAGAGAGAAGAAAATATCAAGAATTTGGAAAGTTGAAAAATAACAAAGACAAAAATATATTTCTACTTTAGTAAAGAATCGGGTCGGGCTAAACGGGTTGAAAAGAGTGAGCATCACGCGCGTCAACCCAGATGAAGGAATGAGTCAAAATGACCCATTTATGATGATATTAAAAAGTTATGTGGGGTGATAGGACACTTTCAAAGTTAAGGTGTCTTTATAAAAATACGTAACAACTTCAGTGGTGAGTTTATGTCTTTTCTCTATTTTTAATTAATTCTTCAAAGATTAGACCACTTTGGTGATTAACTAATCTCATATGCATAATTTCAAAATAAAATACATCATGATAGAGAATAATTATTTCACTTAATACTACCTATTACCATTTTCAAATAAGAAAAATATTAATTTTATGAAAAATCACTAGTTCTTAAACCATGCTCTTGATACCACATATAAGGATTTCTAATGATTGTGAAAACATAAACAATCTAACATTTAGAAATCCTATCAATTATCAAGGATCATAGGACTCTATGATTTTCATATATATTTAACACTATGATATTTCAGTCAAGAATACATACCTGAATCTGCCATTATAATTCTTAACTTGATTGAGCGGAAGTCTTTTCATTTGGTTCTTTAGAAGTTGTTTCTCTCTCTTGCATTATACTTTATGCATAGCTTTGATGGATAAGACTATATTTTTATGACAGAGAGAGGACCCTTTAAATAGAGTGTATTTTAACATCATTCTCACATTTCCATCATGGTAGTAGTGGAGATAATGGATAGTTGGAAGAGGTAATGAGTAAAGTGGAAGACTTAATGGGTAGTTGAAGTAACTTCTCCACTTCCCCACTTCCCCACTTCTCCACTTATCCAATTAGAATTAGAATTTAGTTAGTAACTAAATATTAAACCAAAATAATATTAATGTGAGAGGGTCATAAAACTAACAACAGTAACATGATATGGTTGGTACGCCTCCATTGACTCAATATTTTGTGCATCTGGGTGTATCGCCTTCATCTACATCTGCACCTAGTGCTACATCAGATGATGAGAAACCTGCTCTAGCTCTTGTCCAAAAGGACATACTTGGTAGAGTCATGATTGAGCCGGATGGATCATCAAAAATTTGGTTAGTTATCTATTTGTTACTTCATTTTTATTTATTTCATACACTTTTATATATTATTTATGAACTAACATATTTATTATGTGTTTTGTAGGCAACATCCTGCAAAGGATGCTGCCCACTAAAAGGTTGTGTTAAAAGACTTTTTTCACATACTTATCACTTTCAGAGCGAGATTCCAAACATTATACACCAGGCGATGTTTAATGAATTTAAGTTATATATTTTTAGTTAAGTTAAATAATTTTAGTATTCTTTACTTTTTCACCATCAATCTAATTAATTCTATTTAAAAAAAATTTAGACTATGTGTACCTTGGAGTAGAGGTACAGTATGGTCGTTACGAATAAATTTGAGAGGAGGGCATCCACGAGACTATTTAGTTGGCTAAAGAAAGTTTGGAATATTGATCAATGTCTGGATTGAGAATCGCCTCATGTTTTTGATGAATTGTCTCAGTATTGGAACACAAGTAAGTTTAGGCAATGTCCGAACAAGCCAAAAAGGCTAGAGGCAATCTTAAGGCTGACTTGTTGCACTCGGAAAGTGGAAAGACCGTTGGAACAATTACAAGAGTGATCTTACTAATTCAAACTTTTAAATAAATAATTAGTTGATTCATATATGTCGTTATAAATTTCATATTTTATTTATAGGAAAAAGAAATGGGGCGCACTCCCATTGGACCAGAGATTTTCAAGAAGACTCATGTGAAGAAGAAAGAAAATGAGTCGCATCCAGATGTGTGGGTGGAGGAAAGGGCCGAACAAACGTTTTTAAGTTATTTAATATAAATAATATATATTAATAATGAATATATTTATGATATGTATATATATTGATGTCAATTTTTATACTTATTATGCATAATAAGTTTAATAACTACGTCGCTGAGAATCTAGATAGTTCCATCCAAATGACACTTGAAATGTCCATCCAAATTTGGACAGAAAATGTGGTAGAGGGGACAAACAAGGATAGAGTCTATGGTTGAGACTCTCGACACGATGTACGACGATTCTAGTCAGGCTTACAAGGTATTGGATCATCACGTCAAGCCTAGGAACTTGACGATGCTCAGGTTGCTGCTATATCGGCTAAAATAGCACGAATTACGTCGGCACTAACATAGTTGGAGTGGAGAAGAGTAGCTAAAAAACAAAGCATGAGGGCAACCGTTTAGCAAATCAAAGAACAAGTGTGCAACCTCACTCGTCAACACACTACATATTAGACTCTGGAGGACACTGTCAACGACAGTGAAGAAGAGGAGAATGATTTTGTAGATCGCACTCCCTAGTTTAGGTCTCTTTTAGGAACTTTTTGAAACACATTTTAAATGAATTTATAAGTTTTTGTGATTTAGATATTTTTGAAGATTGATTTAAGTTTAATGTTCTATATGTTGTGTGTGATGTTAAGATTATATTGTTTTGATTGGGCTAGTTGAATATGAATTGAATTGATTTATATTTGCATGTCAAAAAATAACAGAAAAAAGCGATGGACAAGGTGATTTTGTCCATCGCTTTTTGCATTTCTTTTTTCAAATAAACCCAAAAAAGCGACGCACATGGTCCTTTAATCCGTCGCATTTTGGGGTATTTTAAAATATTAGTTTAAAGAAAAACGATGGATAGTGTCCTTTAGTCCATCTCTTTTCTGAGAATTTCAAAGTATAAATTTCTAGAAAAGCGATGGATTGCATTGCTTTTGAAATAAAAAATAAATGAAAATATTAAAGAAAATGATAGAGTCCATCACTTTTCAATGACGTTGTCCGTTAGTTTAATAGTGTCAAGTTGAAAAGCGACGAACATGACTGTGTTGCTTTTCTATAAATTTTGACCAAAAAAAAAAGCGACCCAATCCGTCACTTTTGACAATCTTTTTTTAGTAACTTTTTAGTAGTGGAAAAGAACTTTTCATGTTGCTTTATTTTGATATCAAATGGTCATGATATTTATAAGTTGGTGATATATCAAACTGAATAGTTTATTAAAAAATTAAATTTGATATCAAATGAGTTTGATAACTTTCCAGAAATAAATAAATTAAGGGCACATGAATATATTAGTTATGACTTTACAAAAAAATGTAAATAATTTTGTGTCATGCTCTATATGGGTCATGCCCATCTAGTGCTAATAGATATGTAGTCAACGTTGGTTCAACAATATAGGAAGAATAGAACAGTAAATCCGAAGTAACATTTTTTCACTGCCAAAGTAAATACACTATAGTAAAAATAATTTTTAATGATAGTTAATTAACAATAATTATTTAATCTTTGCTAAATATGTCTGGGAAAATGCACAAGTACCCCCTCCCAAATCTATGCCCGAAATCTCAGAGAAACGCTTATACTATATTAAGGTATTATTTACCCCCTTAATTTATTTTATAAATAATTTTATACCCCTTTTCGACCTACCTGACACTATCTTGTGGGTCCAGCGATGTTGACATATTTTTCAACCTAGTATCACGCAGGTCAAAAAGGGGTAAAAAATTATTTATAAAATAAGTTGAGGGGGTAATAAGACCTAAGTATAATATAAGTATGTCTCAAACATTTCGGGCGTAGGTTGGGGAATACTTATGCATTTTCCCAATATGTTTTAAAGACAATTAACATTCTTTGTAAGTGTCTCTAAAGCCTATAGTGACATGAATCTAATGGTAATCAACTAATAACAATAAAGATTTTAGTGTTCTTTATTCATATGCTATTTATTGTCACTAATACTATTCTATTATAGTGATGAGGGAACTAAAAAGGTTGTAATTTTTTTTGTAAAGTTAGCTACTAACCTAAATAAAAATATTCTAATGCACATACTTAAATCAGATATCAAGAGAGGAAAATAAAAATAAAAAATATATGATGCAGTTTTGTCCAAGTGTGCGATACAATATAATGAAAACACCTTTTTAGTTAACTAAATGTATGTATAGAAATATATCTAGGAAATATGCAACATTTATTATTGATTTTATTTTAATTTTTACCTTAATTGCTTGTAATTGCTTTACAAATAGAACTAATAGCATGATTTCGAATCAAAAACTAAAAAGTTGATGAGAAAATATGATGTATATTATTCATAACATATATATGTAATTTATCAATTTGATTTAATATTTTTCTTAAAGTCAAAATCAAAATAAATATTATTATTTAAAAAAAAATTAAAATCAAATTCAACCCAAGAAATTACCAATTTATTTGATTAAATTATCATCGTTTCTATTTATTTTTTTTAACAAAATCAAATTTATTTGGAGAAGTAGAATAGTATGGGTGGCCATTTTTCCGATGAATGAGATGATATTGGCTATCAAATTTAGAAATTGGAGGAAGGAGATAGTAATTGTGTTTTCCGTACGAAAACGACTGGTAAGGAACACAGGGAGAGGGAGAGGCGACTGAAGAAAAAGAAGGATAAGATGGGTTGATGGTGGGGGGACGATGATGGTGGCAACGACGGGCATGAATGTGGTGGACTGGTGGCGGAAGAAGTTATAGTTGTGAAAGAAAGAAGAAAGAGATTTAAAAAAGCTATAAAAACACCCCTTTTACGCGCTCAATATAGGTGAATTGCACCTTCTTTCCAAGTCAGCGAAAATTGTTTAATAGATATTAATTTTGAACAATGAAAGTGTTCAATAGATATTATGTATAGTTAAGATATTTAAGTGAATTATGTAAACAACTGTATTAAGATGACTTAAGCCTATTTTATTAATATACATATTCAATATATTATTTTTTAAAAACAATTTGAAAGACCTTATTGAAAGCAAAAATGTCCAATATGAAAATATTTAGGGAAAAGGGTCTGATATACCCCTCAACTTTGTCATTTAGAGCTGATATACCCCTCGTTATAAAAGTGGCTCATATATGCCCTTACCGTTACACAAACGGCTCACATATACCCCTGTCGTTACAAAATGGCTCACATATACCCTTTATTTAACGGAAATTAAAAAATTAGTTTTAAATTTATATTTGTTACTTCTAATTTTTTTAAAAAAATTATTTAGGGGTATATATGATTCTTTTATCAAAGTTTAAGGTATATTTTAATTTTTTTCATACATAAATTATTTTTTGACTTCTTTTATTATAATTATTTGAGTTTCTTATTCTTATTTTATTTTTTTTTCATTCCTTAGTTTAAAGAAAAAAAATTTAAACTATTTTTTTTGTGTGTATTGTAATTTAATTTCGTATTCAAAGAAAAAATTTGGTCATCTATAATAAGTTTTACAAGAATATTAGTGAAACATAAATAAATTTGATTATCAAAATAATAATTATAAATTAGTCATTAAAACAAAAAAAAGTCAAAAAAATATGTTTGACAAGGATTAAATTTACTCATATGGGATTATATTTTTTAGAAAAAAATAATAAAAATTTAGATTAAAATTATTATTTTTTTCATTTCCGTTAGAGGAAAAGGGTATATGTGGGCCATTTATTTACAAGTAGGGGTATATATGAGCCACTTTTATAACGAGGGGTATATCAGCTCTAAATAACAAAGTTGAGGGGTATATCAGACCCTTTTCCCAAATATTTATATTATTAATTTCATGTATATGAATGTTTATCGCAATTCTTTGTGGGACCAAACATGTTATTGTCTCTTCCTTCTAAATCAATATAGTGAATTTTAAAGCTTTATTGACAGAAAATTTAGTGATCGAAAGTTCAATAATTTAATTCATTCTAACTATTTTTCATTGTGAATGAACTGTTGTTATTTTTTCACATTTTGAATGAATTATTTTTTTAATTTTTGTATATGATTAATAACCGAATAACTGAACTAAATCAAACAGAAACCGATAACCACCAAACAAATAAATGTATATTATATTTAGTTTGGTTTGGATAATTTTATAGCCGATTTAATTGGTTTGATTTTTATTTTACCAATAACTGATCCAAACCGACCCTTGAACACCCCTATCTTTAGGTATAGTATATGTAATTATGTATATATAGAAAATAATAGAAATATAGAGATAACTGTCAAAAACACCTAACTATTCTCTTCTTTTAGTTTCATATCTAAACTATTGAGAGTATAAATTTCATACATAAACTATCTTTTTTAGTTTGAGAAACACATCTTTTTATCAAACCTAAAAAAATTTCATACCTATTTTTTTGGATAATAACTTTTTAATTTTTAATTTTAACTAATACTAATAATTTGTTTAATTTTTGTCAAAGCTTAAATGTTTGATCCATGTGAAGTGTGAAGTGATAAATTTTTAAAAAAAATATTAAAAGAGAGTGGATTATCTACGGCATATTAAGAGTGGTATAAAACAAATATATTTCTCAATCTAAAAAATGATAAATTATGTATGAAATTCATATTCTCAATAATTTAGATATGAAACTTAAATATAAATATACATACATACATATTATATATATATATGGTCATGGAAGAGGTCGCCATTCTGGAGGACGTGGTGGCCAAGGTAATGGTGGTCACCAAATCAACCGGGGTGGCGGGCAAACTGGAGCTACTGCAGCGCAACATGGTAGGGGCAACGGACAGACTGGTGATAGGGCCCATTGTTATGCTTTCCTGGGAGGTCTGAAGCGGAGACATCTGATTCTGTTATCACAGGTAATCTTTTGGTTTGTGATTCCATGGCTTTTGTATTATTTGATCCTGGATCCACATTTTCATATGTATCTTCCTCATTTGCTATTGGTCTTGATTTACATTGTGATTTGCTTGACATGCCCATTCGTGTCTTTACTCCTGTGGGTGAGTTTGTGATAGTTGAGAAGGTGTATAGGTCTTGTCCTGTGACTTTTGTGGGGAACAATACTCATGTGGACTTGATTATTCTAGAGATGGTGGATTTCGATATAATTCTGGGTATGACTTGGCTTTCTCCAAATTTTGCAATCTTAGATTGTAATGCTAAAACTATAACATTGGCCAAGCCGGGATAGATCTGCTAGTGTGGGAGGGTAACTATACTTCCACACCAGTTTGTATCATCTGCTTTCTTCGTGCTAACAGAATGGTGAGTAAGGGTTGTTTAGCTTTCTTGGCCCATCTCAGAGATGATACTTCCCAAGTACCTTCGATTGAGTCTGTTTCGATAGTGCGTGAGTTTCTGGTTTGTTTCCTGCAGACCTTCCTGGTATGCCACCGGATAGGGATATTGGTTTTTGTATTGATCTGGAGCCGGGTACGCACCCCATTTCCATACCCCCTTATAGAATGGCTCCAGCAGAGTTAAGGGAGTTAAACGCCCAACTTCATGAGTTGTTAGGTAAAGGTTTTATTAGGCCAAGTGCATCCCCTTGGGGTGCTCCTGTTTTATTTGTGAAGAAGAAGGATGGGAGTTTTAGAATGTGCATAGACTACAGATAACTTAATAAGGTAACTGTTAAGAACAAGTATCCTCTTCCTCGCATTGATGATTTGTTCGATCAGTTACAAGGTGCTTGTACCTTCTCAAAAATCGACTTGAGATCTGGTTATCATCAATTGAAAATACGGGCAGCAGATGTGCCAAAGACTGCTTTTTGAACCAGGTATGGGCATTATGAATTCTTAGTAATGTTTTTTGGACTTACGAATGCCCCTGCTGCTTTCATGAGCCTGATGAATGGGATTTTTAAGCCATATCTGGATCTCTTTGTTATTGTATTCATTGATGATATACTGATATACTCATAGAGCAGGAAAGAACATGAGGAGCATTTGAGAATTGTATTGGAAGTGTTGAGGGAGAAAAGGCTTTATGCCAAATTCTCCAAGTGTGAGTTTTGGCTAGATTCAGTGTCCTTCTTGGGGCACGTGGTTTCTAAGGATGGAGTGATGGTGGATCCTTCTAAGATTGAAGCAGTGAAGAGTTGGGTAAGACCTACTAATGTTTCATAGGTAAGGAGCTTTGTTGGTTTAGCTAGCTACTACCCATCGATTTCTCAAGGGATTGTCTTCTATTGCTTCCCAGCTGACAAATTTGACTAAGCAGAATGTTCCATTTGTATGGTCGGACGAATGTGAAGAAAGCTTCCAGAACCTCAAGACCTTGTTGACTACTGCACCAATTCTTTCCTTGCCAGTGGAAGGCAAGAATTTCATTGTTTATTGTGATGCATCGTATTCTGGGTTGGGTGCAGTGCTAATGCAAGAGAAAAATGTGATTGCTTATGCTTCAAGGCAATTAAAAGTACATGAACGTAACTATCCGACCCATGATTTGGAGTTGGCTGTAGTGGTATTTGCATTACAGCAATGGAGACACTATCTATATGGGGTTAAGTGTGAAGTCTATACAGATCATCGTAGTTTACAGTATGTCTTTACCCAGAAAGATTTGAATTTGAGACAGAGGAGATGGATGGAACTACTTAATGACCATGACGTTACTATATTGTATCACCCAGTAAAAGCTAATGTGGTGGCAGATGCTTTAAGCAGAAAAACAGGGAGCATGGGAGTCTAGCCCACTTACAAGTTTCTAGACGCCCATTGGCTAGAGAGGTTCAGACTCTGGCTAATGACTTTATGAGGTTGGAAGTACTAGAGAAAGGAGGATTTTTGGCCTCTGTGGAGGCAAGATCTTCTTTTCTTGACAAGATTAAGGGAAAGCAGTTTGATGATGAGAAGCTGAGCCGAATTCGAGATATGGTATTGCGAGGAGAGGTTAAAAAGTCAATAATCGACGAGGAAGGCGTTTTGAGAATTAATGGAAGGGTATGTGTGCCCCGTGTTGATGAGTTGATCCACACTATTCTTACAGAGGCTCATAGTTCAGGATACTCTATACATCCTGGTGCAACCAAGATATATCGTGACCTAAAGCAACATTTCTGGTGGAGTAGAATGAAGTGTGACATTGTTGATTTTGTCGCCCAATGCCCGAATTGTCAGTAGGTAAAGTATGAACACCAGAGGCCCGGAGGAACACTTCAGAGAATGCCCATTCCTGAATGGAAGTGGGAAAGAATTGCAATGGATTTCGTGGTTGGTCTTCCAAAGACATTGGGTAAGTTTGATTCTATTTGGGTAATTGTTGACAGATTAACTAAGTCTGCTCACTTCTTTCCGGTTAAGGTGACTTACAATGTAGAGAAGTTAGCCAAACTCTACATCTCAGAAATTGTTCGATTGCATGGAGTTCCACTTTCCATCATATCAGATAGAGGTACGCAATTTACTTCTAAGTTTTGGAGAACATTTCATGCGGAATTAGATACTAGGTTGGATCTTAGTACTGCATTTCACCCTCAGAACGATGGTCAGTCTGAGCGAACGAGTCAGGTTTTGGAGGATATGCTTCGTGCATGTGTGATGGAATTTGGTGGTCATTGGGATAATTTCTTACCTTTAGCAGAGTTTTCATACAATAATAGCTATCACTAAAGTATTGATATGGCCCCATTTGAGGTACTATATGGGAGGAGATGTAGGTCTCTCATTGGTTGGTTTGATGCATTTGAGGTGAGACCATGGGGTACTGATCTTCTGAGGGAATCATTAGAGAAAGTGAAATTCATTCAAGAAAAGCTTCTAGCGGCGCAAAGTAGGCAGAAGGAATATGCAGATCGAAAAGTTAGAGACTTGGAGTTCATGGAGGGTGAACAAGTCTTGCTGAAGGTTTCACCCATGAAAGGGGTGATGCGGTTTGGTAAGCGAGGTAAGTTTAGTCCGAGGTATATTGGTCCATTTGAAGTTCTGAAGCGCGTGGGGGAGGTGGCTTATGAATTGGCATTACCTCCAGGACTCTCAGGAGTGCACCCGGTATTTCATGTGTCTATGCTGAAAAGATACCATGGGGATGAAAACTACATTATTCGTTGGGATTCAGTTCTTCTTGATGAGAATTTGTCTTATGAGGAAGATCCTGTTGCTATTCTAGATAGAGAAATCCGCAAGTTGAGATAAAGGGAGATTGCATCCATCAAAGTTCAATAGTAGAATCGGCCAGTTGAAGAGTCCACTTGGGAGAAGGAGGCTGATATGCAAGAAAGATACCCACACCTTTTTACAGATTCAGGTACTTCATCTCGCCCTTGTTTTCCTTCTTGTGATCGTTCGAGGACGAACGATGGGTAAATTGGTATCTATTGTAATGACCTGTTTAGTCGTCTCGAGCAGCAGAATTATTTTTGATAAAAACTAACTGGTTCGACGGCTCACGCGACGGACCGTCATGGTCACGACGGACCGTGACGGACTCCGTCGTCCCACACTTGTGTAACTCTGCTGTTGCTTTCCTCATTACCCTCGACGATAGGTAGGACGAACCGTCATAGGCACGACGGTCCATCGAGAGTCTTCGTGCCAAAACACTTAAACTCTGAAATTTGGGTACGGGGATCAACTCTCTGAACTTCGCGACGGAACTGTAGCACGGACCATCGTAGACACGACGGACTGTCACAGACCTTTCTACTGAAATTGATTCTCTGAACTCTGTGACGGCCCTGCAGGACAGACCGTCGTAGGCACAACGGGCCGTCACGAGTGACGTAACCTTGACAGGGTTGGATTTCTGCTAAAAGTTTTTAAGGGGCGTTTTGGACTATTCATGATTTTAATTATAAAGTTAGTGGGTTAATGTTAATAATTTAATTACTTGGGGGTTAAAGGAGATAACTTTGAAATAAATAGTAGGTTACTTTTATCATCTTTTATACTTAATTATATGAAATTAGGGTAAAATAAAAAGAGTGGGAATAAGGAAAAATAGAACGAACAGAGAAAAGGGGGGAGAACGAACAAGAGAGAGAGAACGAAGAGGAAATCAAAGGCATAGGGGAAGTAGATTTCTTGATCACGATTCTTCGGTGGAGGTAGGTTATGGTTTATGCTATTTCATAGTAAACTCTAAATAGCGATTGATATGCATTGGGTGGTATTGTAAAGTCTTCTATATGCTTAATTGTGTTGTTGCATGTTGAGATTATGTACATGGTGATGGATTATAATGATGATACTGTGGAATCTTAAAAACCTAAAATCTCTCTATTAATGATGATGCCTTGACATAAAGGAAGGCTTGATGAATTGGAAAATAATGAGATTAGGGGAGCGGGTATCACGAACCGACACGTAGAATTAAGGGATCGGGTGTCACGAATCGAAACGTAGAATTAGGGGATCGGGTGTCACGAACCGACACGTAGAATTAGGGGATCGGGTGTCACGAACCGACACGTAGAATTAGGGGATCGGGTGGCACGAACCGACACGTAGAATTAGGGGATCGGGTGTCACGAACCGACATGTAGAATTAGGGGATCGGGTGTCACGAACCGGCACGTAGTTTTAGGGGATCGGAGTGTCACGTACTGACACGTAGTAGTAAGGGATCGGAGTGTCACGTTCCGACACAAGAAGAATAAAGAGAATGAATCTTGAATTATGTT
The DNA here is from genome assembly GCA_027705065.1 of Solanum peruvianum. NCBI lineage: Eukaryota > Viridiplantae > Streptophyta > Magnoliopsida > Solanales > Solanaceae > Solanum > Solanum peruvianum. Next base: position 9,838,647 of record JAKWJD010001762.1, on the reverse strand, counting down.
AATATACTCAAATGTAAAGAACCTATTTCCCAAATGAGTATGGTGTGGAGGCTTGAGTCCTCATAGATGTGCTTGGGTTGTGAACAATGGTTATGGTACTTGTTGTTGTCACCTGTTGAGTATGGTAGTCGATTTTATGTTATTATCTGATATATATTGCTTTCTATTTTGAGTTGGCCGATGATACCTACTCAGTACGTGTTCCTTGTACTAACCCCTACTTGTATTTTTCTTTTTGTTATTTGTGGAGTGCAGCAAACGTGCCATCGACTTCGACTCGCCCTCAACTCTAGCCAGTCTTCATCACGTCAGATTTCAGGGCGAGCTATTGTTCCTAGCTCGGACTGGATTCTCTCCTTCACGTCTTGATGTCTTGAAGTTCGGACATGGACCATCTGTTTACTTATTTTAGCCTCTTAGATACTCTTAGATTTAGTAATTTGAGGATAGATGTTCTTGTGGTGATGACTTCCAGATTTTGGGAATAATAATTATTAAATTTTAGAAGTTATTTATTAGTTATATTAATGAATTTTTAGTCTTCCGCATTATATTTGGTTCGATATGGTTGAAATATTGGTAAATGATTGGGGTTTAGATTGGTTGGTTCGCTCACATAGGAGGATAAATGTGGGTGCCACTCGCGGCTCGTTTTGGGTCGTGACAAATTTACTCTATTTAACTATTACTCCGCATGATACATGTCCCTTATTTTCTTTAACATTATTAAAAGAAATAGTTCTTTCATGATAGACTTAGTGGAAACTGATACAAAAAGAAGCTACTACGTTAATAGAAAAAAGAATAACTAAAAATAACTTATTGATATTTATATAGAGAAATAAAAGAAAAACAGAGATTACAAAAAATAGAAAAAGCTATAATAGAATACATAAATATATACGAAGATCAATTATATAAACCAGAAATTTTTTATTTATAAAAATATATAAACGAACAATATATAAGCGCTTTAAAGTGGGAATCAGAAATAAAATTTACATTTTTACTAAAAGAATAAAAAACCATAGGGAACAGAGTAAAATAACAACTTTAGCATAAAATATAGTAAAAATAATTTCTTTAAAAAACCTAGAATATCTAGATTTACAGATAAATATCGAAAAGAAATTTAAAAGGCTAAAAGACGATAGTGTAACAAAGTGTAATTTTAAAAACGGAGGACACTGTTTACACACTACAGAAGACTCTCAATATAATATCCTAATAGACTTAATAATAAATTTTAGCGAAAAATTAGAGAACATAATAATAAAATTATAAAATTACTAGGTGAACAAGAAGAAACTTAAAATAGACAAAAACTATTTTTCAACAAAATAGAGGGTAATTTAGATTATATTAAGGTACAAGGAATTGAATTAAATAAAAAACTAAGCGAACTAAAAAATAAACAAAAAAGAAGAAGTTAATAATACATTAATTATAAGAATACAAGAGATTAAAACAGAATTAGCATTATTAAAAGAATAGTTCTTTCATGATAGATTTAGTGGAAACTGAGACACACAAAGAAGCTACTACGTTAATAGAAAAAAGAATAATTCTTTCAACAGATTACAAAGAGTTTAATCCATCTTCAAAATCAGATCAAGCTATCATAAAACAAAATAATATAATAATAAGACTATTATTACAAATAAATAACAAAATAGATAAAAATCTTAAAGAAAAAAGAGAAAGTAAAAATATAACAGAGGTAAAGAAATTAATAGAAAAATTAGCTAAAATAGAAATCACTCCACAAAGAGAAAAAACAATAAAGAAACAGAAGAATTGGACATTTTTTCAGCTAGATCAAGAAATGAAGAAAAACCAGAAAGACCTAGACCAAGCTACTCCCGAAATAACATAGGCAATAGTTTTATATCGAGAATATTAAATAAAAGAACTAAAGAAGAAAACAACCAACAATTAGATGAAATAATAAATGTAGACAAAATATACAAATTTTTCAACAAAATCAATTAAGATTGTTAAACCCTAAAGTTTCATATAATACAAATTGCCTTAACAAATCTCAATTATGTAGGCACTATAGAGAAGAACAATTATCAGTAATAGGAAATAATTTGGTAGTCCTAAATCTTATAAATTCAGATTTCCTAATAGAACTAAATAATGTAGGAAAAGACTTAATGCATCTGGGACTAATAATAATAGGTGTTAAAGGATTAACTAGAAAAAATTTAGGAACAAAGATATTAATTGTAATATATGATGACAGATGGTCAGACCTAAAAAATCAATTATAGGATTAACTGGGGTAGATATGACAAATAATGGAGGAATATTTTATACAAGCCAGACTTCATGATGAATTTAAAAGAATTTGAAAAACATATGAAATAGCATTACAAACTAAAGGATACGAAGAAATGCAAAATGGAAAAAACCTACTAATGTGCATAGGATTTTGAGGAAAAATAACAGACAATAGTAATACTAGATTTAAATTACAGATAAAAGATGTAGTGAAAGTAATGGAAATAAAGGAAGAAAACTAGTAAAACCTATAAAGATAAACCCTGAAGAATACACGGGATTAGATTGGAAATTAGATGATTTTAAGAAAAAAGAAAGTCAAACTCCTGATGCTCATCTAATGTACATAAATTCTAAAGGTGAGGCCTCGATTAGATTTACAAATTATAACTATGTAACTCAGAAAGATATAGAAGAAGAAAGCGTTGTGGAAAAAGTATCGTTAGAAGGAATGAACATGGAAGTAATATTAGAAGAAGAATTTGCAGTAGACTTAGCTATAGAAAAAGCAAAAGAGATAAGTTACAGCAACATAAATAAACTGTTTAAATGTAAAGTATGTAAACTAGGAAATTTAGATTTAGAAAAGTTAACATCTCATTTTAAAATATGTGAATTCAGGACAGATAATAGAGGTTATAGATTAAAAAAATATTACAAGAAAAATTAGAAAAAGCTAATAATATAATAAAAGAAATACAAGAAAGTGATAGCGAGACAACTGAGTTAGAATCTACAATTAGCCAGAAAGAATTAATGGAGTAAGCGAGCTCAAGTACTCCAAAGAACAATAGAACAAGGATATATTGCAGAAATTAGTACTGGAAATACACCACGTAGAAAAGTGTATAGACAGGGTGATGTTTCCCTAGCAAATCTAAAACCGATAGGAAAAAGAATGCCTATAGAAGAACCAATAATACTACATGAAAGAGGAAGTAAAGGAAAAATATAAAACATAGCAGCACATGATCCGCAAAGATGGAATTCAGTAATAGACTTATGGAACGGAATAGTAGTAGCAGATTTCATAAAAAAATTATATTGAAACAGATGCAGAAACCATCTATATGTATTTAGAAACCTTTTTAGGAGAATCCACTAAAGCATTATTGGAAGCTTATAAGGTAGAGTACCCATAAGAGTTCCAATATTTGGTATCACTAGGACCAAATCCATATAATTTTACAAATAAAATTCATACACTATTAACAGGAGAAGACTCTAATAGTGGATTAGTAACACTACAAAGAAATGCGGTGATAAAATTAGAACAGTTAAGTATAAGTAACTGGTATGATATAAAAAATTTCTTAAATAATTCTTTTTAGTATTGTACAATTAGTGGTAATGCTTTCGACCAAGATCTAGGAAAAAGTTATTTAATAAATTGCATGGAGCTTTAGGAAGAGAAATAGAAGATAAATGAAGTAAACGAGAAGGAGTATTACAAAATCCTCAGGCTAAATGGTCAATAGGACATAGGATACAACATATAATAAAAATACTACAAGAAAAGTGCACGCACCTACAAATACAAAAATAATTAAAAAAATGAGATGAATTTCTGTAAAGATGTAATATACACTTCTCAAAGCTATGATAAATATAATATAAATGAAAAAAATATAAAAAAAAAATAAACCACAATATAATAAAAGAAATGGTAAGAAATGATACTTTCTTAGAAAATCTTCGGCTAGAAAACTATATCTAAATAGAGATAGACATTTTAGAAATTCAGAACAGATAGAAATTATAAATATAAGTTAGAATGTTTCACATGTGAAAGTATAAAACATATTGCAAATACATGTCCTATAAGGTATAACACAAAAACTAGAAATGCTCAATTAGTAGAAGAATTTAATGAAGCATTATTAAATTTAGACGAATATATGTCAGATAATGAGAGCATTTACTCTATAGTAAGTAGCGATGTAGAAGAACAGACTAAAGAAGAGAGCTTCTCCAATTAAGAAGGAGAAAAACTAATTAATGAAATAGGACTAGAAGACCTGAATTTAGAAGATTTACAAGTTAATTTTATGATTATAGTAGAATGCGAACATAATTTTGAAAAGGACACAGGTCTAGATAGAAATCCATGTTGTTGGTGCAAATGGTATGATATCAAAAAAAAAAAGAGCTAAATGTAATAAATGTTTTAAAGAAGGATGCATAACTTGCATAGAAAATCAACTAGGACTAATAATCCAAAATAAAAAAGAAATATATATAAATGAACTCTTAATAAACCTTAAAGTATTAGTTCTAGAAACAAAGATAAAAGAATCAGAAGAAAGAATGATAAGATTAGAAAAGGGGAAACATATTGAATCACTGTCATCAATAGACAATCAAGAATTAATGAATGAAGAATTTAACACCTTAATATGCAATGAAGATAAAAAAAAAATATATACTGTTAAAGTATTAACAGGACTTCAATTAGGAGAATACGAAATAGAAACCTTTGCATTAGTAGATTCAGGATGTACTAATAGCATCCTCAATAAGAAAATAGTACCTCCAGAACTAATAAAAATCCTAGCAAAGCCACTCGCAACCATGCAAATGGACGAAAGACATAACGTATATAGAAAATATATAGACAAAGCACAAGTTAATTTTTTAAACACATGCTCAGAATTCTATAAACCTACTTATAAAATGGATAAAATATGGGTAAGAGACTTGAATATACGTGTAGAATTTGTATTAGGATTTGATTTTATATTACATAATAAAGGAGGCACTATTATAACAAGTGATGAAATAATTTTCTAAAAAGTATCACTCATACATCGATTTAACTAGTATACCTAATACTAAATGAAGAAACAAATTAAAAGAAAAATGTTGCGATAATTGTTAAAATAATTCAACATGCAGTAAAATAGGTTGTAAATAATATATGAAAATTTGCTAGATATAAAAAAGTTAGAAGATTTAGATAAGTTAGACAAAAATTATGTTTTAATAGAAAGGGCAACAGAATTATATATTTTCAAAACAGGAATTTAGAAAATAGGACGAATAAAAAACCACCAAGACTCAGACAACATTATAAAAATCCTAGATCAAATAGAAATAATAGGTGAAGAGACTTTAAAACATTAAGAAAATAACAAAATTCTGTGTAAACTAGACATTATAAATCCCAAATATATAATAAAAACTGCTGCGATAGAAGCAACCAATCAAGATGTACAAGATTTTAGTATACGAATTAAAGAACTATTAGAGTTAGGAGTAATAAAAAGATCAACCTCAAAAACATAGATCGACAGCATTTATGGTAAGAAATCATAATGAAATAGTTAGAGGAAAGCTAAAATGGTAATAAATTATAAAAGATTAAACGATAACATTAGAACAAACGGATATAAATTATCAGATAAAATAGAAATAATAAATAGAATACAAGGCAAAAGAATATTTAGTAAGTTTCATTGTAAATCAGGATATTGGCAGATAAAAATGCATCCGGATAGAATTGAATGGACAACCTTTACATGCCCAGAAGGACATTTTGAATGGTTAGTCACGTCATTCGATATAAAATCTGCGCCTTCAATTTTCCAAAGAAAAATGAATAAAATATTTGGAGAATACAAAAGATTTGTTCTAGTATATGTAGATGATATGTTAGTATTCAGTAAAGATATAAAAGAACACTTAGGACATTTAAAGACGGTGTTTAGGTTATTTGTTAATAATGGGATAATAATTAGTAAAAAAAAATGAAATTATGTAAGAATTACATAAATTTTTTAGGAATTATATTAGGAGAAGGAAAAATTAAACTACAGCCTCATATAGCAAAAAAAAGCCTTAGATATGCCAGATAGATTAAATAGTTTAAAAGACTTACAAATTTTTTTAGGAATAATAAACTATGCCAGACCATTTATTAAAAATGTAGGAAAACTTGCAGGACCATTATATTCTAACACAGGAAGCAAAGGACAAAGAAATTTTAATATAGAAGATATAAAATTAATACAAAATATAAAGGATAAACTAAGAAATATTTCTGATCTTAATATGCCTTTAGAATCGGATTATTTAATTATCGAAATAGATGGTAGTTTAGAAGGATGGGGAGCGTTATTAAAAGGCAGACCTCATAAATATAGTCCTGACAAAGAAGAAAGAATATGTGCCTACCGAAGTGAAAAATATAAAGAAAAAGAAAATAAAGCTAGCATAGACATTGAAATCATAGTTGTAATATATGGCCTGAATAGTTTTATAATATACATTTTAAACAAACCAGAGATATTAGTAAGGACAGACTGTGAAGCTATAGTAAAATTTCATCAGAAAATTAATGATGTAGTATCTAAAAAATTTAACCATCGTCAATTTTTTGATGAAATTTTGCTATGGCCTCACGGTCTGTTCTTACTAATATCTCTGGTTTGTTTAAAATATATATTCAAAAACTATTCAGGCCATATATTACAGCTAGGATTTCTATGTCTATGCTAGCTTTATTTTCTTTTTCTTTATATTTTCCACTTTGATAAGCCATATTCTTTTTCTTTGTCAGTACTATATTTATGAGGTCTAGCTTTTAATATTGCTTCCCATCCTTCCATACTACCATCTGTTTCAATAATTAAATAATATGATTCGGAAGGCATATTAAGATTAGAAATATTTTTTATTTTATCCTTTATTTTTTGTACTAATTTTATATCTTCTTTCTTAAAATTTCTCTATCATTTGATTCCTGTCTTAGAATATAATGGTCCTGCAAGTTTTTCTATATAATTAATAAATAATCTCGCGTAGTTTATTATTCCTAAAAGTTTTTGTAGATCTTTTAAACTATTTAATCTATCTGTCATATCTAAGGCTTTTTTTTACTATATGAGGTTGTAGTTTAATTTTTCCTTCTCCTAATATAATTCCTAAAAAAAATTTGTAGTTCTTAAGTTCCATTTTCTTTTTACTAATTATTACCCCATTATTAACAAATAACCTAAACACCGTCTGTAATTGTCCTAAGTGTTCTTTTATATCTTCACAAAATACTAATATATCATCTACATATACAAGAACAAATCTTTTGTATTCTTCAAATATTTCATCCATTTTTCTTTGGAAAATTGAAAGCGCAGTTTTTAGATCGAATGACGTGACTAACCATTCAAAATATCCTTCTGCACATGTAAAAGTTGTCCATTCAATACTATCCGGGTGTAATTTTATCTGCGAGTATCCTGATTTACAATCAAACTTACTAAATATTCTTTTGCCTTGTATTTTATTTATTAGTTCTATTCAATCTGGTAATTTATACCCGTCTGTTCTGATGTTATCATTTAATCTTTCATAATTTATTACCATTCTAGCTTTTCTCTAACTATTTCATTATGATTTGTAACCATAAATGTTGCCGATCTATGTTTTGAGGTTGATCTTTTATTACTCCTAACTCTAATAGTTCTTTAATTTGTATACTAAAATCTTCTACATTTTGATTGGTTGCTTCTTTCGCAGCAGTTTTTATTATATATTCGGGATTTATAATGTCTAGTTTACACATAATTTTGTTATTTTTTTAATATTTTAAAGGCTTTTCACCTATTATTTCTATTTGATCTAGGATTTTTATAATTTTATCTAAGTCTTATTGATTTTTTATTTGTCCTATTTTCTGAATTCTTGTTTTGAAATTATATAATTCTGTTGCCACTTCTATTAAGACATAAGTTTTGTCTAACTCATCTAAATCTTCTAACTCTTTTATTTCTGAAAATTCAAGATATTATATTACAACCTATTTTACTGCATGTTGGATTATTTTTACAATTATCGCAATATTTTTTTAATTTATGTCTTATTTTAGTATTAATTTTACTAGTTAAAATCAATGTATGAGTGATACTTTTTAGAAAAAAAATTCCATCACTTGTTATAATAGTGCCTCCTTTATTATGTAATATAAAATCTACACTTATATTCAAGTCTCTTATCCATATTTTATACATTTTATAAGTAGGTTTATAGAATTTTGAGCATGTGTTTAAAAAACTAACCTGCGCTTTCTCTGTATAGTGTCTATGTATGTTATGTGTTTCGTCCATTTGCATGCGCTTTGCAAGGATTTTTATTAGTTTTGGAGGTACTATTTTCTTGTTGAGGATGCTATTAGTACATCCTGAATCTACTAATGCTAAGGTTTCTATTTCGTATTCTCCTAATTGAAGTCTTGTTAATACTGTAACAATATTTTTTTTTATCTTGATTGCATATTAAGGTGTTAAATTCTTTATTCATTAATTCTTGATTGTCTATTGATGACAGTGATTCTATATGTTTTCCCTTTTCTAATCTTATTATTCTTTCTTCTAATTCTTTTACCTTTGTTTCTAAAACTAATACTTTAAGGTTTATTAAGGGTTAATTTATATATATTTCTTTTTTATTTAAGATTATTAGTCCTAGTTGATTTTCTATGCAAGTTACGCATCCTTCTTTAAAACATTTATTACATTTAGCTCTTTTATTTTTGCTAGGATACCATTTGCACCAACAACATTGATTGCTATCTAGACCTCTGTCCTTTTCAAAACTATATTCGCATTCTACTATGTTCATGAAATTAACTTGTAAATCTTCTAAATACAGGTCTTCTAGTCCTATTTCATTAATTAGTTCTTCTCCTTATAAATTGGAGGAGCTATCTTCTTTAGTCTGTTCTTCTACATCGATACTTACTATAGAGTAAATACTTTCATTATCTGACATATATTCGTCTACATTTAATAATGTTTCATCAAATTCTTCTACTAATTGAGAATTTCTAGTTTTTGTGTTATACCTTTAAGGACATGTATTTGCCAAATGTTCTATAATTCCACATGTGAAACATTCTAACTTTTTTTTGTATAACTTCTATCTATTCTGTATCTTCTAACATGTCTATCTCTATTTATATATGGTTTTCTAGCTGAAGATTTTCTAAGAAAGTATCCTTTCTTACTATATGTTTTATTATATTGTGGTTTATATCTTTTATACTTTTTTCTTTTATATTGGTCTTTATCATAGCTTTGAGCAGTGTATATTACATCTTTACAGAAATTCATCTCATTTTGTTTTAATTGTTTTTGTACTTGTAGGTGCGTGCACTTTCTTGTAGTATTTCCATTATATGTTGTGTCCTATGTCCTATTGGCCATTTAGCCTGAGGATTTTTTAACACTCCTTCTCGTTTACTCCATTTGTCTTTTATATCTCTTTCTAAAGCTCCAGGCAATTTATTAAATAACTTTTTTCCTAGATCTTGGTCGAAAGCATTACCACTACTTGTACAGTAGTAAAAATAATCATTTAAGAATTTCTTTATATGGTACCAGTTACTTATACTTAACTGTTCTAATTTTTCACTGCATTTCTTTGTAGTGTTACTAATCCACTATTAAGGTCTTCTTCTGTTATTAGTGTATGAATTTTATTTGTAAAATTGTACGGATTTGGTCGTAGTGATACCAAATATTGGAACTCTTGTGGGAACTCTACCTTACAGGCTTCCCATAATGCTTTAGTGGATTCTCCTAAAAAGGTTTCTAAATACTTATAGATGGTTTATGCATCTGTTTCAGTATAATTTTTTTATGAAATGTGCTATTACTATTTCTTTCCATAAGTCTATTACTGAATTCCATCTTTGCGGATCATGTGCTGCTATGTTTAATATTTTTCCTTTACTTCCTCCTTGTAGTATTATTGGTTCTTATAGGTATTGTTTGTCCTATCGGTTTTAAATTTTCTGGGGGAAAATAACCCTGTCTATACACTATTCTACGTGGTATATTTCCAGTACTATTGTCTGCAGTATATCTTTGTTCTGTTGTTCTTTGGAATACTTGAGCTCATTGACTCCGTTAATTCTTTCTGGCTAATTGTAGATTCTAACTGAGTTGTCTCGCTATCACTTTCTTGTAGTTCTCTTATATGTTATTAGCTTTTTCTAATTTTTCTGGTAATTTTTTTTCTAATCTATAGCCTCTATTATTTGTCCTGAATTCACATATTTTAAAATGAGATGTTATCTTGTCTAAGTCTAGATTTCCTTGTTTACATCCTTTACATTAAACAATCTATTTATGGTGTTGTAACTTATCTCCTTTGTTTTTTTTTTATAGCTAAGTCTATTGCAAATTCTTCTTCTAATATTACTTTCAAGTTCATTCCTTCTAAGGGTACTTCTTCCACAATGCTTCTTCTTCTATATCTCTCTGAATTACATAGTTATAATTTGTAAATCTAACCGAGGGCTCACATTTAGAATTTATGTATATTAGATGAGCATCAGAAGTTAGATTATTTTTTTTTAAATCATCTAATTTCCAATCTAATCCCATGTATTCCGCAAGGTTTATCTTTATAGGTTTTACTAGTTTTATTCCTTTATTTTCCCATACTTCCATTACATCTTTTATCTATAATTTAAATGTCACGACCCAAAACAAGCCGCGAGTGGCAACCACATTTATCCTCCTATGTGAGCGAACCAACAAATCTAAACCCCAACATTTACCAATATTTTAACCATAATGAACAAAATATAATGCGGAAGACTCAAAATCTTATTAATATAACCAATAAACAAGCTTCTAAAGTTTATCAACTATTATCCCCAAAATCTGGAAGTCATCACACCAAGAACATCTATCCTCAAATTTCTAATCTAAGAGTATTTAAGAAACTAAAATAAGTAAAAGGAATGGTCCATGTCCGAACATCAAGACATCAAGACGTGAAGGAGAGAATCCAGTCCGAGCTAGGAACAATAGCTCACCCTGAAATCTAACGTGATAAAGACTGGCTAGAGTTGAGGGCGAGTCGAAGTCGATGGCACGTTTGTTGTACTCCACAAATAACAAAGAGAAAAATACAAGTAGCGGTCAGTACAAGAAACACGTACTGAGTAGATATCATCGGCCAACTCAAAATAGAAAGCAATATATATCAAATAATAATATAAAATCGACTACCATACTCAACAGGTGACAACAACAAGTACCATAACCATTGGCCACAACCCAAGCACATCTATGAGGACTCAAGCCTCCACACCATACTCATTTGGGAAATAGGTTCTTTAAATTTTGAGTATATTAACATAATTCAATATTCATTCTCTTTATTCTTCTTGTGTCGGTACGTGACACTCCGATCCCCTACTACTACGTGTCGGAACGTGACACTCTGATCCCCTAATTCTACGTGTCGGTTCGTGACACCCGATCCCCTAATTCTACGAGTCGGTTCATGACACCCGATCCCCTAATTCTACGTGTCGGTTCGTGACACCCGATCCCCTAATACTACGTGTCGGTTCGTGACACCCGATCCCCTAATTCTACGTGTCGGTTCGTGACACCCGATCCCCTAATACTACGTGTCGATTTGTGACACCCGATCTCCTAATCTCATTACTTTAGTTCATCAAGCCTTGCTTTATGTCAAGGCATCATCATTAATCCAGAGATTTTTAAGGTTTAAGATTCAACAGCCTCATCATTCTAATCCATCACAATTACATAATCACATCATGCAATCACACAATTAAGCATATAGAAGACTTTACAATACTACCCAATACATATCAATCGCTATTTAGAGTTTACTATAAAATAGCATAAACCATAACCTACCTCATCCTCAGAATCGTGATCAAGCAATCTACTTCTCCAATGCCTTTGCTTTCCTCTTCGTTCTCTCTCTCTCGTTCGTTCTCCCCTCTTCTCTCTGTTCTTTCTATTTTTTCTTATTCCCACTCCTTTTTCTTTTACCCTAATTATCATATAATTAAGTATAAAAGATGATAAAAGTAACCCACTATTTATTTCAAGGTTATCTCCTTTAACCCCCAAGTAATTAAATTATTAACATTAACCCACTAACTTTATAATTTTAATCATGAATAGTCCAATACGCCCCTTAAAAACTTTTAGCAGAAATCCGACCCAGTCAAGGTTACGCCACTCGTGACGGCCCGTCGTGCCTGCGACGGTCCGTCCTGCAGGGTCGTCACAGAGTTCAGAGACTCAATTTCAGTAAAAAGGTCTGTGACGGTCCGTCGTATCTACGACGGTCCGTTCTGCAGTTCCATCGCGAAGTTCAGAGAGTTGATCCCCGTACCCAAATTTCAGAGTTTAAGTGTTTTGGCACGAAGACTCTCGACGGACCGTCGTTCCTATGACGGTTCGTCCTACCTGTCGTCGAGGGTAATGAGGAGAGCAGTAGGATAATTACACAAGTGTGGGACGACGAAGTCCGTCACGGTTCGTCGTGACCATGACGGTCCGTCGCGTGATCCATCGACCTAGTCAGTTTTTATCAAAACAATTCTTCTGCTCGAAACGACTAAACAGGTCGTTACAATAGATACCAATTTACCCATCGTTCGTCCTCGAACGATCACAAGAAGAAAAACAAGGGCGAGAGAAAGAGTACCTGAATCTGTAAAAAGGTGTGGGTATCTTTCTAGCATATCAGCCTCCTTCTCCCAAGTGGACTCTTTAACTGGCCGATTCTTCCATTGAACCTTGATGGATGCAATCTCCCTTGATCTCAACTTGCGGATTTCTCTATCTAGAATAGCAACAGGCTCTTCCTCATAAGACAAATTCTCATCATGAAGAACTGAATCCCAACGAATAATGTAGTTTCCATCCTCATGGTATCTTTTCAGCATAGACACATGAAATACCGGGTGCACTCCTGAGAGTCCTGGAGGTAATGCCAATTCATAAGCCACCTCCCCCATGCGCTTCAGCACTTCAAATGGACCAATATACCTTGGACTAAGCTTACCTCGCTTACCAAACCGCATCACCCCTTTCATGGGTGAAACCTTTAGCAAGACTTGTTCACCCTCCATGAATTCCAAGTCTTTAACCTTCCGATCTACATATTCCTTCTGTCTACTTTGAGCCGCTAAAAGCTTTTCTTGAATGAATTTCACTTTCTCTAATGATTCCCTCAGAAGATTGGTACCCCATGGTCTCACCTCAAATGCATCAAACCAACTTGAGTGATAGCTATTATTGTATGAGAATTCGTCTAAAGGTAAGAAGTTATCCAATGACCACCAAATTCTATCACACATGCACGAAGCATATCCTCCAAAACCTGAATCCTTCGCTCAGACTGTCCATCTGTCTGAGGGTGAAATGCAGTACTAAGATCCAACCTAGTACTAATTCCGCATGCAATGTTCTCCAAAACATAGAAGTAAATTGCGTACCTCTATCTGATATGATGGAAAGTGGAGCTCCATGCAATCGAACAACTTCTGAGATGTAGAGTTTGGCTAACTTCTCTGCATTGTAAGTCACCTTAACCGGAATGAAGTGAGCAGACTTAGTTAATCTGTCAACAATTACCCAAATAGAATCAAACTTACCAAATGTCTTGGGAAGACCAACCACAAAATCCATTGCAATTCTTTCCCATTTCCACTCAGGAATGGGCATTCTCTGAAGTGTTCCTCCGGGCCTCTGGTGTTCATACTTTACCTGCTGACAATTCGGGCATTGGGCGAAAAAATCAACAATGTCACGCTTCATTCTACTCCACCAGAAATGTTGCTTTAGGTCACGATACATCTTGGTTGCACCAGGATGTATAGAGTATCCTGAACTATGAGCCTCTGTAAGAATAGTGTGGATCAAATCATCAACACGGGGCACACATACCCTTCCATTAATTCTCAAAACGCCTTCTTCATCAACTATTGCCTTTTTATCCTCTCCTCGCAATACCATATCTCGAATTCGGCTCAGCTTCTCATGAGTAAACTGCTTTCCCTTCATCTTGTCAAGAAAAGAAGATCTTGCCTCCACACAGGCCAAAAATCCTCCTTTCTCTAGTACTTCCAACCTCATAAAGTCATTAGCCAGAGTGTGAACCTCTCTAGCCAATGGGCGTCTAGAAACTTGTAAGTGGGCTAGACTTCCCATGCTCCCTGTTTTTCTACTTATAGCATCTGCCACCACATTAGCTTTTCCTGGGTGATACAATATAGTAACATCGTAGTCCTTCAGTAGTTCCATCCATCTCCTCTGTCTCAAATTCAAATCTTTCTGGGTAAAGACATACTGTAAACTACGATGATCTGTATAGACTTCACACTTAACCCCATATAAATAATGTCTCCATTGCTTTAATGCAAACACGACTGCAGCCAACTCCAAGTCGTGGGTCGGATAGTTACGTTCATGCACTTTTAATTGACTTGAAGCATAAGCAATCACATTTCTCTCTTGCATTAGCACTGCACCCAACCCAGAATAAGATGCATCACAATAAACAATGAAATTCTTGCCTTCCACTGGCAAGGTAAGAATTGGTGCAGTAGTCAACAAGGTCTTGAGGTTCTGGAAGCTTTCTTCACATTCGTCCGACCATAGAAATGGAACATTCTGCTTAGTCAAGTTTGTCAGTTGGGAGGCAACAGAAGAAAATCCCTTGACAAATCGACGGTAGTAGCTAGCTAAACCAACAAAGCTCCTTACCATTTTGACATTGGTAAGTCTTACCCAACTCTTCACTGCTTCGATCTTAGAAGGATCCACCATCACCCCATCCTTAGAAACCACGTGCCCCAAGAAGGACACTGAATCTAGCCAAAACTCACACTTGGAAAATTTGGCATAAAGTCTTTTCTCCCTCAACACTTCCAATACAATTCTCAAATGCTCCTCATGTTCTTTCCTGCTCTTTGAGTATATAAGTATATCATCAATGAATACAATGACAAAGAGATCCAGATATGGCTTAAAAATCCCGTTCATCAGGCTCATGAAAGCAGCAGGGGCATTCGTAAGTCCAAAAGACATTACTAAGAATTCAGAATGCTCATACCTGGTTCGAAAGGCGGTCTTTGGCACATCTGCTGCCCGTATTTTCAATTGATGATAAACAGATCTCAAGTCGATTTTTGAGAAGGTACAAGCACATTGTAACTGATCGAACAAATCATCAATGCGAGGAAGAGGATACTTGTTCTTAACAGTTACCTTATTCAGTTGCCTGTAGTCTATGCACATCAAAAAACTTCCATCCTTCTTCTTCACAAATAAAACAGGAGCACCCCAAGGGGATGCACTTGGTCTAATAAAGCCTTAACCTAACGAATCCTGAAGTTGGGCCTTTAACTCCCTTAACTTTGCTGGAGCCATTCTATAAGGGGGTATGGAAATGGGGCGAGTACCCGGCTCCAGATCAATACAAAAATCAATATCCCTATCCGGTGGCATACCAGGAAGGTCTGCAGGAAACACATCCAGAAACTCACGGACTATCGAAACAGACTCAATCGAAGGTACTTGGGAATTATCATCCCTGAGATGGGACAAGAAAGCTAAACAACCCTTACTAACCATTTTCTTAGCACGAAGAAAGGAGATGATACGAACTGGGGTGGAAGTATAGTTACCCTCCCACACTAGCGGATCTGTCCCAGGCTTGGCCAATGTCACAGTTTTAGCATTACAGTCTAAGATTGCAAAATTTGGAGAAAGCCAAGTCATACCCAGAATTACATCAAAATCAACCATATCTAGAATAATCAAGTCCACATGAATATTGTTCCCCACAAAAGTCACAAGACAAGACCTATACACCTTCTCAACTACCACAGACTCACCGACAGGAGTAGAGACACGAATGGGCATGTCAAGCAAATCACAATGTAAATCAAGACCAATAGCAAATGAGGAAGATACATAAGAAAATGTGGATCCAGGATCAAATAATACAGAAGCCATGCAATCACAAACCAAAAGATTACCTGTGATAACAACATCAGATGTCTCTGCTTCAGACCTCCCAGGGAAAGCATAACAATGGGCCATATCACCTGTCTGCCTGTTGCCCCTACCATGTTGCGCTGCAGTAGTTCCAGTTTGCCCGTCACCCCGGTTGGTTTGGTGACCTCCATTACCTTGGTCACCACGTCCTCTAGAAAGGCGGCCTCTTCCATGACCACCTCTACCTCTAACTATTGGGGGTCTGTAACTCTGTTTTAGACAATATCTCCTAATATGTCAAGTCTCCCCACATCCATAACACTCTCTGGGGTCAAGCATAGGTCTCTGTGAGAATGACGAAGTCTGGGGATAACCTCTAATCTCAGAGGAATGTTGGCTGGTCTGCGATGGACCTCCAGCTACAGCCTGCAGTGAAGACTGAATAGGTCGGGCTGGGTAACCTCCTGAACTCTGCCCTCTGGAGTAAGAACCATTAAACTCACCTCCCTTACGAAACTTCTTAGATGTTGAGGCCATGGTGAAATCGTCTGACTTCACCCCCTCCACCTCTATCACAAAATCAACCACTCCTTGAAAGGATTTTGCTGCAGCAGCTACCTGTAAGGCTGGAATCTGCAAGTCTGACCTCAATCCCTTCACAAAACGACGAATCTGCTCTTGTGGACTGAAGCAAAGCTGGGTGGCATACCTGGATAGTGCACGAAACTTAGCCTCATAAGCAGTAACCGACATCATGCCTTGCTCCGGGCTCAGGAACTCATCTCTCCTCCTATCCCTCAAAGTTCGGGGTATATACTTCTCCATAAATAAGCTAGAGAATGATGCCCAAGTCATAGGTGGTGCTTGTGCTGGTTGACATTCAACATATGACCACCACCACATTTTGGCGTTCCCCTGAAACTGATAGGTCACAAACTCAACGCCAAATCGTTCTACTATGCCCATCTTATGTAGCAACTCATGACAATCAACCAGAAAATCATAGGCATCCTCAGATTCAGCACCCTTGAAGACTGGAGGTTTCAACTTCAAAAATTTAGTGAAAAGTTCATGCTGATCACTCGTCATTATAGGCCCTGTAGTCAATCGAGGAAACATGCCTATTTCCAATGAGGCATCCATGCGGGGAGCCACAACAGCTGCATGTTGTACTCCCGGAACCTGAGGTGCTGGTGTAGAAAACACTTGAGGTGTCTGGCCCTGATCAGATAACCCGCTAAGATAAGCAAGAACCTGGTTAATCATCTCTGGGGTAGGTTGGGGTGGTAATTCCTCATCTTGCACTTGCTCATTTTCCCCTTCCTCACCCTCTCTTACTACCTCATCAGTCGGTGGAGGAGTCACTGCCCTAGTACTAGTTGGACCAGGTGTTTGTCCCCCACCTCTAGAGGAAGTCCTCCCGCGACCTCTACCACGGTCTCTTTCCACTGCTCCTCTTCGAGCTACAGCCCCAGTGGCTGGCTCAGACGCATCCTATCTTGCCGGTGTTGGTGTTGGCACGGTTGTTTCTCCAGTTCTAACCATCTGCGAAATAGAGTGAGGATGAGAGATACCAATTTGTATCACTTAGATACCAATTGGATCCAAGTAATAGCACGAAAGAAAGAAAGAATGGAATTTTCCTAAAGTCCTATAGCCTCTCAAAGAAAAGTAAAGGCGTCCCCCTACCGTTCCTCAAGACTCTACTAGACTCGTTCTTGTGTGATGAGACCAACGAACCTAATGCTTTGATACCAAGTTTGTCACGACCCAAAACAAGCCGCGAGTGGCACCCACATTTAGCCTCCTATGTGAGCGAACCAACAAATCTAAACCCCAACATTTACCAATATTTCAACCATAATGAACAAAATATAATGCGGAAGACTCAAAATCTTATTAATATAAACAATAAACAAGCTTCTAAAGTTTATCAACTATTATCCCCAAAATCTGGAAGTCATCACACCAAGAACATCTATCCTCAAATTTCTAATCTAAGAGTATTTAAGAAACTAAAATAAGTAAAAGGAATAGACCATGTCCGAACTTCAAGACATCAAGACGTGAAGGAGAGAATCCAGTCCGATCTAGGAACAATAACTCACCCTGAAATCTGACGTGATGAAGACTGGCTAGAGTTGAGGGCGAGTCGAAGTCGATGGCACGTTTGTTGCACTCCACAAATAACAAAGAGAAAAATACAAGTAGGGGTCAGTACAAGAAACACGCACTGAGTAGATATCATCTGCCAACTCAAAATAGAAAGCAATATATATCAAATAATAATACAAAATCGACTACCATACTCAACAGGTGACAACAACAAGTACCATAACCATTGTCCACAACCCAAGCACATCTATGAGGACTCAAGCCTATCCATACTCATTTGGGAAATAGGTTCTTTAAATTTTGAGTATATTAACACAATTCAAGATTCATTCTCTTTATACTTCTTGTGTCAGTACGTGACACTCCGATCCCCTACTACTACGTGTCGGAACGTGACACTCCGATCCCCTAATTCTACGTGTCGGTTCGTGACACCCGATCCCCTAATTCTACGTGTCGGTTCGTGACACCCGATCCCCTAATTCTACGTGTCGGTTCGTGACACCCGATCCCCTTATTCTACGTGTCGGGTCGTGACACCCGAACCCCTAATACTACGCGTTGGTTCGTGACACCCGATCCCCTATTTCTACGTGTCGGTTCGTGACACCCGATCCCCTAATAGTACGTGTCGGTTCGTGACACCCGATCCCCTAATCTCATTACTTTAGTTCATCAAGCCTTCCTTTATGTCAAGGTATCATCATTAATCGAGAGATTTTTAAGGTTTAAGATTCAACAGCCTCATCATTCTAGTCCATCATAATTACATAATCACATCATGCAATCACACAAATAAGCACATAGAAGACTTTACAATACTACCCAATACATATCAATCGCTATTTAGAGTTTACTATAAAATAGCATAAACCATAACCTACCTCCACCGAAGAATCGTGATCAAGCAATCTACTTCTCCAATGCCTTTGCTTTCCTCTTCGTTCTCTCTCTCTCCTTCGTTCTCCCCTCTTCTCTCTGTTCTTTCTATTTTTCCTTATTCCCACTCCTTTTTCTTTTACCCTAATTATCATATAATTAAGTATAAAAGATGATAAAAGTAACTCACTATTTATTTCAAGGTTATCTCCTTTAACCCCCCAAGTAATTAAATTATTAACATTAACCCACTAACTTTATACTTATAATAATTAATAGTCCAATACGCCCCTTAAAAACTATTAGCAGAAATCCGACCCAGTCAAAGTTACGCCACTCGTGACGGCCCGTCGTGCCTGCGACGGTCTGTCCTGCAGGGTCGTCACAGAGTTCAGAGACTCAATTTCAGTAAAAAGGTCTGTGACGGTCCGTCGTATCTACGGCGGTCCGTGCTGCAGTTTCGTCGCGAAGTTCAGAGAGTTGATCCCCGTACCCAAATTTTAGAGTTTAAGTGTTTTGGCACGAAGACTCTCGACGGACCGTCGTGTCTATGACGGTTCGTCCTACCTGTCGTAGAGGGTAATGAGGAGAGCAGTAGGAGAATTACACAAGTGTGGGACGACGGAGTCCGTCACGGTCCGTCGTGGCCATGACGGTCCGTCGCGTGATCCGTCGATCCAGTTAGTTTTTATCAAAACAATTCTGCTGCTCGAAACGACTAAACAGGTCGTTACATTAGATCTCAGTATTACTATTGTCTGTTATTTTTCCTAAAAATCCTATGCACATTAGTAGGTTTTTTCCATTTTTCATTTCTTCATATCCTTTAGTTTGTAATCCTACTTTAATATGTTTTTCAAATTCTTTTAAATTCATCATTAAGTCTGGACTTATATAAAATATTCCTCCATTATTTGTCATATCTACCTCAGTTAATCTTGTAATTGATTTTTTTAGGTCTGACCATCTGTCATCATATATTACAATTAATATCTTTGTTCCTAAATTTTTTCTAGTTTATCCTTTAACACCTATTATTATTAGTTCCATATGCATTAAGTCTTTTCTTACATTTTTTATTATTTTTTTAGAGAATCAGAAATTATAAGATTTAGGCCAATGAACTTTTTCCTATTACTGATAATTGTTCTTTTCTATAGTGTCTGTATAAGTGAGATTTGTAATTTGTATTATATAAAACTTTAGGGTTTAACAATCTTAATTGATTTTGTTGAAAAATTTGTATATCTTTATCTACATCTATTATATCATCTAATTGTTGGTTGTTTTCTTCTTTAGTTTTTTTATTTAATATTCTAGATATAAAATTATTAATTATTCTATTTTAGGAGTAGCTTAGTCTATGTCTTTCTGGTCCTTCTTCATTTCTTGATCTAGCTGAAAAATGTTCATTTCTTCTGTTTCATTATTGTTTTTTCTCTTTGTGGAGTGATTTCTATTTTAGCTAATTTTTCTATTAATTTCTCTACCTCTGTTATACTTTTACTTTCTTTTTTTTCTTTAAGATTTTTATCTATTTTTAATTTATTTGTAATAATAGTGTTATTATTATATTATTTTATTTTATGATAACTTGATCTAATTTTGAAGATGGATCAAACTCTTTGTAATCTGTTGGAAGAGTTAACCTATTTTCTATTAACGTAGTAGCTTCTTTGTGTGTCTCTGTTTCTACTAAGACTATCATGAAATAACTATTTCTTTTAATAATGTTAATTCTGTTTTTTATCTCTTGTATTCTTATAATTAATGTATTATTAAATTTTTCTTTTTGTTTGTTTTTTAGTTCGCTTAATTTTTTATTTAATTCAATTTTCTTGTTCCTTAATATAATCTAAATTACCCTCTATTTTGTTGAAAAACTGTTTTTGTCTGTTTAGAGTTTCTTCTTGTTCACCTAGTAAATCTATAATTGTATTATTATGTTGTCTTGTATTTTCGCTAAAATTTATTATTAATTCTATTAGGGTATTATATTGAGAGTTTTCTGTAGTGTGTAAATAATGTCCTCCGTTTTCAAAATTACACTTTATTACACTATCATCTTTCAGCCTTTTAAATTTCTTTTCTACATTTATATGTAAATCTAAATATTCTAGGTTTTTTAGAGAAGCTATTTTTACTATATTTTATCCTAGTTGTTATTTTACATTGTTCCCTATGGTCTTTTATTCTTTTAGTAAAAATGTAGACTTTATTTTGTAATTCCTTCTAATTCCCACTTTAAAGCGCTTATACATTTTTCGTTTACATATCTTTGTAAATAAAAATTTTCTGGTATATTGATCTTCGTATATATTTAAGTATTCTAATATAGCTTTTTCTATTTTTTGTAATCTTTATTTTTCTTTTATTTCTCTATATAAATACTAATAATTTATCTTATACTTTTAGTAAAATCATGTTTTCTCATAGAACTTGTAGCCTCTAATCTGGATATTTATTGATCTAAGGTGTCTTAACAACTTGTATTTTGATTTAATAATTGAAAATAATAGGTTGTTTAGTTTCGGGCTATTAACTAATTTTATTTCCTCTAAATATTTTGTATACTCGAAATATAAACTTAAGAATTCTTGTTTAACCTTACGATATTCTTTAGTAGTTTTATGGGGTCTTCTCATATATATTTGTGCTATAGAACTATTGTAAAATGAACTATTTTTTAAATATTTTATTCGTGCTATAATTTCTTTATTTACGTGATCTATCTCAAAACTAACTTTACTTTTTTCTTGTCTTACTGCTATCTGAAGTATTTTTAACAAAAATTTATATAAATATGTTAAAGATAATCGTAACTCTAAAGTAGATAGATGATTTTCTAGTAATTTTTTATATCATTTTAATAATTTTAAATATTGTCTTTCAGAAATTAGATTTTTATTTAGGGCAATTATTGTTTTAAAATATATATGTCTTTTCATATACAAATATAGGTCTATTTGGACAACCTTGCTCTGATACCAATATATAGTGGTTCGTTATTTCAATATAACAGGGGATTATTTCAATATTTAATAAAAAAAATTTGTTGTGAAGTCCTACTCAGTACTGTTCACTCCCTTGTTCTTTATGTAATTATTAGTATAAGTTTCTATTCTTCCCTTTTTTTATTTATGGACTATGTCCATTCATGAATCTATTATTACTGTTCATTTCTTTCTCTAAACTTTTGTTCCTAATTGCAGTCTTCTTTAACCACATCCTGGATATGGTCATTCATAGTTCTATTTTAAGAACATTCAACATGACCTATCACATTCCTAGAAATTTACAGGTTAATCCATCGAGGTTTTTTAGGGCTAAGAGACTAATCATATATTAAGTAACATAAATTCGTGTTAAAGAAAACTATTAAATAGTTTTTACATATCAAAATAAACAAACATAATTTACATATATGAGAAGTTACTAGATCTTAAATATGAAAACTTACATAATTAACGGAGTGAAGTTTCCCTTTAGATCCTCCTATATGGCGTTAACCGAAATTTGAATTTCCTTTTAATTTATTTATTTTCAAATTAGTCTTATTCTTTTATGAAAAGATACAATTTTTATGAAAAATTGGACTTTAATGAAAAGTGGCGACTTTAATTGAGAGTTGTGAGTTTAACGAAAATTGCGAGTTTTATAAAAGGTTGTGACCTTTTCAAAGGGTTGCAACTTTTATAAATAGTTGTAACCTTTCTGATAAGACACAATATATTTTTTTCACATTATCATTTATTATTTATAAATAGAGGGATTTCCTCTCATTTTAAAACAAAGAAAATTTTATACCCTCTCTTCTTCTTTTTCACAATTAAATATTTGTATATTATCCTCCTGTTGAGTGGTTCAATGACAACATTATTTATGTTATAGAACTTGGTATATAGTTTAATAATCATTAATTTAGACATATGTTATTAATGATAAAGTATATAAATGAATGATAGATTTTTAGTATGATTTTATAAATTCTGTGATAGAAAATTTTCACGCGAAGCACAAATAATTTATATATATATATATATATATATATATATATATATATATATATATATATATATATATATATATATATAATTTCTCATTTTATGTTTGATCGAATAATGTTTAGCCATAATTTCTAATAATTTATTTTATATCTTAAATTTTTTTATAATCATTTCTTTCTTAAATCAACCCAAAATGAAATAAATACTACTGTGAATTTTTAAATTTTATGAGAAAAGACATAAAAAGCATCACTGAAATTGTTTTGAATTTTTAAAAAGACACCTTAACTTTGCAGACATCTTATTACCCCTTAAACAATTTTAAAGTGTTGTAAATACCCCATTTTTTAATCATCCTCACTTGCAAGAAAAGAAGTTCAATAACGCACCAATTATAATCTACCACATATTAATTTTTATTTTTATTTTTGTTATTTTATCAGCTTCATTTTCTTGTTCTTTCTCTTTCTTTTTTTTCTTCTTTATTCTCTTTCTTCTTCTTCTTCTCCTTCATTACCCTCCTCTGTTCTCTTTCTTCATTCTCTTTTTTCTTCTTCTTCTTCATAACCAAATTCTCCACATACTGTCATTTTCGTCTATTCACTTTTGATTAGTTAACGGAGATCTAAACTTGATATTACTAGTTTGAATTTTTTTTTGAGATGTGTCGATTTATTGAGTTATTTTCTGTTAAAGCATCTATTATAAATAATTTTTTATGATTTTATTTATCAATAATAATTTTTTCCAAACTCTAATTCATATTATTTAAGCATCATTGAGAAAGATGATGAGATAAATTTGTGTTAATGATATTTGATCCGCCATTAATTAAGTTTAACATATTTGAGGCAATTGTTACCCAATTTGAGGAAGATGATGAGGTAAATAATTAATAAAAAAAATTATTGAAACGTGACACTTTTCAATTGATTTTTGACAGCAAAAGTGGACCTTTACGTGTCATGTGCGTGTTCACAAACATGGCCAGAAAATAAATTAAAATAATCCTTTTACAAAGATATTCAATACTTTTGTGGGATAATAAGATATCCGCAAAATTAAAATATCTTTTTAAAATTCAAAACAACTTTGATAGTGCTTTTATGTCTTTTCTCAATTTTTATTATATCTTCCATGTTGCATCAGTTCGTTTATATAACCAAAAAGATGATCATAATTTGATGATAAAGTTATATCCAATGAGTATAATTTTCTAGTTATTCGAATAAAGTTAATAAAATATAAAATAATAAGGCCGACTGAAACACGTGGGGCATGGTCCATGCGTCACTGTTCTTTTTACGAAATTAAAAAAAATAAAAAGGCTGAAGAAAGTTGGCGTATGTCGATTTTTGTCATCTTTACAAGTGTGCGTTTCGTGTTCTATTTTATCAACTAATATAATTTAAAAAACGTGGATTTTACTTTCAACCTGCAGGCCACTTCCCAAAAAACTGTTATATATATTCTTTTTTAAAAAAACTCCCATTTCATCTTTCATTAATTCTCTTATATTGTTGTTATATATACAAAAGATATATTGAAAAAAAACTCAATTAAATTTCAATTGAAGAAAATGAGAAGAAAGTGTAATTTGGAACTCACTCTTTCTCCTAGCAACTTGTTGATGTAAGTCTACTTATCACAAATCCATATAGATTAGTGATTACTCCGTGGAATTAGGTATTGATCATAATATATTTGTTTTTTAATTATTTGCTATTAGGGAGGATAAAAGATTAGAGAATGAGCAATCACAACAGCTAACTATATTTTACAATGGAAAATTTGTTGCTTCTCATGTTACTCAGCTTCAGGTATATGTATTTCCAGTTCTTTATTTTTTGATAACAGTTAATAAATGAATTATTTTTGTTAATATATAATGATTGTATTTCTAAATGCAGGCTAAAGCTATAATTTATCTTGCGAGTAGAGAAATGGAGGAGAAAACAAATAAGATGTCTGAGCCTTCATCACCATTATTACAACCTCAAACTGTGAGGAAATCTTTACAGAGATTTCTACAAAAAAGAAAAAATAGAATTCAAACAACTTCTCCATATCATCACTAGTTCCATATGTTTTGTATTCATTGATCTCTAGTTATTATTATTTTTATGTGAGAGCTAAAAAAAGATTAATTCCTTTACATAGGTGGATCATAATCATTAATTAAGCTCAACACTTGTGTATCACTATTTACAGATTTTGGAATACAAAATTAAAATTTCATGTTTTTGTTTCATGCTACGAGTCACACTTGCTCTATGTGCCTATGCAAAGACCCTTTCAAGAAAGGTAGAGTAGCTCAAAAATTACTTGAATCTCTCTAGCTTGTATTTTGTTTCACATAAAAAAGTAAGTCAAATGATGGCTAGAGATAGATCCCACGCTCACAGAGGGTGGCTCATACTGAGAATTGCATCATAAGAAGATATACAAATGTAGTATATAAGGATCAAAACATGGGTACTCAATAGGCACCATAGGTAGATTGATGTCATGGACTTAGAGTAGACTCCGTGCGGCACTTGACAACTTATTTAGCGGGACATAGACACTGAGCTCAGAAACATCAATGGCCAACCACACAATAATAGCAAGAGCTCAGTCACAACTACACACAAATACAAGACAATTATCCAAATGCCAAACCACACAATAATACGATGAAAATGACTATTAACTAAGGAAAGTAAGGAACTAGAGAGAAATATCGAGCCGCCCAAAATAATGCCTTTGACTTAACAGTAAAGTGCCAATAACTCAGATATATGTCGACGGGCCGCCTAAAATGATACCTTAAACTTATCAAAAAGTAATAATAATCTGGATATATATATCCACGGGCCGCCTAAACTGATGTATTTGACTTAACAGTAAAGTGCCAATAACTCGAATATATGTCGACGGGCCGCCTAAAATGATACCTTAAACTTATCAAAAGGTAATAATAATCTAGATATATATATCCACAGGCCGCCCAAAATGATGCATTTGACTTATCAACAAGTACAAGGAGTAGAATGTAACCTTATTTCTTTAACAATCGTGGTTGTGAAATTTTTTTGTCTTGTGGATCTTTGGTAAGAGTCATGTTTCGAGGAGGTTTGTATGAGAAATTCTATTGATTTGTGTTGGGTTTGAGAATCAAGAAGAGTATAAGAGGAATCACTCAATTCTAAACCAGTTAGAACCCTAAATCGAGAAGAAAAATTCATTGATTTTCATGGCAGGGGGGCTGGGGCAGCTCACCACCCATAGTGCCAGGACTTTTACTTGTGTAGTTTGGCGACAAACACCCCACGCCAGCAGTACGCTAGGGTCGCTTGATCTTTTTTCTTTTTTGTACTTCATTTCGAACGTGATTCTTTGAATCATGACTATGTTCTCTTTTCTGTATTAGCTCCTAAAAGCTCCATTAATATTTGAGAGATCTTATATGTCCTAATCACGTGTCTTAACTTACATTTCAAAATTGAATTAAGTTTAAGAGGGAAGTTTAAGAGGTATTTTTGAGAATTATTTTTTTAATGGACAATGATTTTGAACGAAGTCTTGAGAAAGTAAATATAAGAATGAGAAGAAACATATTCAAAATTGAGAAAGAGTATAAGCGAACAAAGCATTTCCAATTGTAACACTTTAACATTTAAAAAGGGAAATGTTGATTCCTAAATGAGTTTATGAGTTCAAAGATATCTCAAAGTATAACCTCTCTTAATAGGATCTTTTGAGTAATCACCTCAAATTGAGAAAGAGATATGTTTTATACATTTGAGCGCATGATTTTAAATATTATTAGGAATGGTATTGAACACCGATATGGGTGAATTCATACAACTCACAGTCCTCATAAATAATGTAGCCAACATGGATAAATGGTCGTACTTTTTAGATAATTTCTTACTGATTTTAAGCATAGCCTAGTGGCTCCAATTAGTTGAGATACACTATAATAAAAAGAGACTGGTAGAGGTACATAAAAAAAGAGATGAAGGTTCTCCATTTGAATAATGGATATGTTCCACGTTACTTGGGAGTGTTGTTGTTCGAGGTCTTTTGATTTTTTCTTTCACGTTTGATGTTATTCTTTACAACTTTCTGGAATTTAAAAAAATTCGTTACTTGTGACTAACTATTTCCATGGAGATTTTCTTAGATTTCTTTCTTTTACTTAAAATTTCTCTATGACTCATAATATTTTGGCGTAATACATAAACATGACCCTTAACTTGACGTTAGTTGACAATTATGACCCTTAACTTTAGATGTGCACAAGTTGACACTTAAACATGTACTACAAAAAAAAAGAACTCGAATTGCCAACAAATTTTACCAACAACATAAGTTGGTTAGTATTCTACTAACAAATTACCAACATATTTCTAATGGAATTATACTTTAGAACTTAACAACGAAATTCAAACTGAGTTATTAACCAAAATCCTACTAACTAAGTATTTTAGTTGGTAAATACGACGGAAAAAATGACGCCAAATTTAGCAACATCCTATCAATAGATTACCAACGGAAATATTACTAACACATGCCTTCTTTGTAATATTACCAACGAAGTGTATACCGGTTGGTAAATATGACAAAAATTTATTTATATGATTAATTAACATATTACCAATAAATTACTAACCATTCATTTACCAAGGACAAGATTTTATTGCAAAATTACCAACCAAATATAAATGTGTTGGTAAATCAGTAACGAAATATAATTTGATGGTAAGCTTGCCAACCAATATCCAATTAGTTGAAAATTTTGCCGACGAATAAATATTTTAGTAAGTAAATTACTAACTTCATTAAAATAGTTGGTAATATTTCAACTAATCATTAATCCATTGGTAAAATTTACCAACATATTAATTATTAGTTGGTAATATTACATAGGAAAAATGCCCAAGTACCCCTAACCTATGCCCAATATTTTAGACTAAGGTCCTATTACCCCATTGAACTTATTTTATAAATATTTTCTACCCCTTTTCGACCTATTCGACACTAGCTTGTGGACCCAACGCATATTGACATTTTTTTCAAGCTCTGCCCAAAATTTGAGAACCATGCTCAAATTTGAATTTCAGGACCATATTTCAAAATTTTCTAAAAACATCACTCGGATTTTGTCAGGCTCCAATGTAGGTATCGTACACCAGATGAAAACCCTCAATATGGGTATCAGACACTAGATGGGAAACCCCAAAGAAAAATATTTAAAATATATTGGTAAACTACCAACATAAATTTTCATAATGATGAAAAAAATTTACCAACTCCTTTTCAATTCATTAGTAAAGGTACTAACAATATACTAACCCAAAATTGGTTGGTTAATTTACCAACTGAAATTTTAGGACCATATTTCAAAATTTTGTAACAACATCTTTGGTGTTTACCAACTGATTTTTGGTTGGAAGTGATATACCGTGGTTTCACGGTATTATTAATACTTTTTCCTTAAGTTTAGTGTGTCCAAAAGCCTTTTTGTGCTAGTTTTTATATAAGTTTCTCTTTGTTTAGCAGGAAATCTGTCCAAAGTTGAATGCGGAGATTTTGATCAAAGAAATGCAGAAGAGACAACCTACGAAGCTTATGATGGTCCGTCGTGCTTGTGACGGTCCGTAGGTGGCAGCGTAGTAAAGCTGCTGAAGGAAGATGGGGAAGTCTGACCAAGTGTGGGGTTACGAAGCTTGTGACGGTCCGTCGTGGCTATGACGGTCTGTCCTGCAGGTTCGTCGTGAAGTTCAGAGAAGTGATCCCAGTACCCAGATTCCAAGAGTTGAAGTGTTTTGGAACGAAGACCCTCGACGGACCGTTGTGCCTATGACGGTCCGTCAGACTTGCCGTCGAGGGGAATGAAGAGAGCAGCAGAAGAAATTGCACAAGTATGGGACGACGGAGTCCACGACGGTCCGTCGCGAGGTCCGTCGACCCAGCTGCGTTTTGGCAGATTTCCAGCAATTAGAATCCTTGTTTAATTAGGTTTTTGTTTTTTTTTTATAAATAGTTTTAAAAACCTTGTTTTTGAGGTTAGAAACTAGATAGTTAGACTCTTAGATTGTAAAATTCCTTATTGGTAAACATTGTATTGGGAGATTCTTGATAATCATTAGAATTTTCGTGAGATTATTGATTACTTTGAGATTCTTGCAAGTGAATATTGGTGATTAATCAAGCAAACTTTTGAATTTTACTCTTTCTCATTGAAGTAAGTACATGAACTCTTATTTAATATATTTGAATATTGTATTTATGGCCATGAGTAACTAAACTCCATAACTAGGGTTGTGGGAACCATAGGCAAATAATTAGGTAAACCCTAACTAAAATAATAATTCTAGAATAGTGTCTTGCATGTATTAATAATTCTTTCGCTTAGAAGTCTTTTTAACGGATGACCAACGTTAGAACTCGCCTTAATGCTACTTGCCGGACCAAGGAGGTAGATAATAGGAAAAGAATTATTAACATAGATTTAGTGTATACTATCTAATAGGCTAGTATTGATTGGTACAAGGTAATAACTTAGTCAAATATCGAATACGATGCTTAATATGAGGTTGATAAGGGTTAGGATAGAAACACACGTAGCCGGACCAAGGTGCGGAGTGAGATTTTCTAGATGCCAGACCAAGGATTTAGAAATACATAACTTATCACTTTGCATGCAAGATACTAGGAAAGAATTGTTATAGTTAGAATTATCAAGTTACGAACCTGTGGGGAACACGTAAATCCTTGTTACTTTGATTAATTGATTAAAATCCAACTGTCAAAGCTGTTAAGTGTTTCTTTCAAGTTCGTTATTTATTTTCACTCATTTAGACCGTATAAACCCCCTTTTTATGTTTTTACTTTCCAAGGAAGTCATTGACAAAACAATAGTAATAACAGGTTGAAGTTAAGTCTAGACTATTTTCCTCGTGGGAACGATCCCAACCGCACTAGTTGGGTTATTTACTTGACACGACCGCTTTACTTCTTAATTGAGAAGTAAGTTTGAGCGTATCAGGAAGTTTACCAAAAAATTAAAATCGACTGGTAATATTTACTGACAAGCCTTTTAGCAACTGATTAATATAAGTTGACATTAGTTGGTAACTCAATTTGCCAACCAATTTGATCAATTTACCAACAATTTTTTTGTGTAATTGGGGTTTCTTTTGTAGTAATTATATAAAATTGAACAAATTGACACATTCTTCCTTCATGACACCCTACATGAAAATTTTGTGTTTTACGTGGCGTCCTACATGTATCATGCCATTTAGGAAATGTGTGTCAACTTGTTCAATTTTATATAAGTTTAAGTGTTTACTTGTGCACATCGTCATAGTTGTCAACAACGCCAAGCTAAGAGCCATATTTATGCATTATGCCTAATATTTTGTCCAATATAACAAAATAAAATATAACTCTTTATACTACAAGAAAACTGTAAATTAAATGGAATTTCCTGAGTATTAGTATGAAAATTCGAAGGAAACTTATTTCCTGCGAATTTTCATATCAATTCTTAGGAAAATCCCCATGAGTTTTTTTGCCTTGAGATTAAATGTGCTTGACAATATAGTGTATGTATCAAAAATATGAATACTACAAAATGATCATATGTGAGCTTGACAAAATAGTTCAATTCCATACGAAGCACATATAATTTACCTAATTAAAAAATAATAGACATAATACATATATTGGACCCTAAACTTGGCTTCAAATTTTAACTTTGTCCTTCAACTTTCATAATGCACAAAACATGCACTTTAACTATCCAACTTTTAAATAAATAAACACATGAATTCTACATGACACAATGCAAGTAAGACACCACGTATGACAAAAAAAGACATGTAGGACATGTGTGTCTATTTTTTTTTAACTTTTTACAAGTCTGAATGTCTACTTGTGCACACCCAAAGTTGATGAGCATAAATGTGATTCGAAACCAATTAAAAGGGCACATTTATGTATTATGTCAAAATAATAACTTGAATTCGATTATCTAAAAAATTTAAAAGGCTAATAAGGCAATTATACAAATAAGGGTTGTGGTGGAGTGATAAGTACACCGTCATCCTTAACCAAAAGGTTTCTCATTTGATTTCCCTTGGGTACGAAATTGCCTTTGTTAGGGAACGTTTTACCTCCCAATATGAAACTCTTTGGTGCAAATTTAAATTTAATCGATCTCTAACATAAGTACCGAACACCAGGTGGAAAACTAAAAGAAAAAACGAATCCAATTATAAGTAATAAGGCCGACTTATACAGTTGTGTGCATGGTCCATATAGGCCGAAAAATATGGCGTTCGTATTAGTTGTCTATGTGTGTTTAGAGTGTGTACAATGTACATGTCCTTGTCAAAATTGTTCGTTTGGCGTTCTATTTTATCAACTAATTAAAAAACGTGGCTTTTAAATTACTTGTATATACTCATTCAAAGTCCCCTTTCATCTCCAATAAATATCAATTATCATTACTTCATCCAAAAACCTTCCGAGTAAATCTTGATTATCAATTACACAATATATACACAGCGATATCGATTCGACGTATAAAAATCTCAGTTCCATCCCAGATTTTGTGTGTAGGTGAAGTTAATTGAAAAAAAAAACTCGTTCGCTTTCCTCCTTTTCTCCCATTAAAGAGGATCAAGAATTCGAGAATAAGAAATTACATCAGCTAACAATATTTTACAATGGAAAATTTGTGGATACTCATGTTACTGAGCTTCAGGTATGTGTATTTAGCTTCCAGTTCTTTTCTCTTTAATTAATTGTTTGTTAATGGCTAGTATTCACCTTTCGTTTTTAATCCGTTTAAAAAAAAATGAAATGGCAATTTCATAACTTCTCTTTTTATATTTAATGAGATATTATTTTTGACAATAAGTTATATTTTATTTCTCTAAGTCAAACAGTAGCAACTTGTTAGTATTTTCATTGAAAGTGATCTAATTTAGTAAAATAACTTTTTTTTTTATAAAACCATTTACTTTTTGGCCCAAAGTAGAATTTTCCTATGCTTTTCTTCATGGGGAAATAACTTGTGTGTCTACTTTTTAAAAAATAATTACCATATTTGTCAGTATTATTTTGTTAACCATAAATGTCAATTTGATTGAATATTCAACTTCATATTTTTTCTCTCGCCCCAAAATTTTCCCACGCTCGCAATTGCAATTTTTTTTCTCTCTCGCGACTGCAATTTTTTCTTCTCTCTCGCGACTGCAATTTTTTCTCTCTCTCGTGATTGCAATTTTTTTCCGACGACTTCAATTTTCTCTCGACATTGCAATTTAAAGGTTAGTGTTGAGTAAGATTTGTTAGTTTAGGTTACTTGCACTGCATTCTGTGATTTTTGTTGGTCTCCTTTGCACTTAACTGATCCATTAATGTGAGCTTGCAATTGTGGTCTTGACAGTGCCCAAATCGTTACGCCTTTCTTCTTTTTGTGTGGATTTATGTTGATATTTCGTTTGGTTTATGTTTACGTTACTTGTGTGCCTTTTTGTTTGATGATTTATGTTGAGATTTCATTTGATTCAAGTTCCTGTGAGTGTCTGGTATTCAGTTCTCTTCTCTAATAAGTATGATCTCTTGTTAGCATCTGTGTACTACAACTTTAATTCAGGTTTAATTCACTTTTTAGCATTTGTGTAATACAACTTCAATTCAGTTTTATTTTACTTGATAGCATCAGTGTAATACAACTTTAATTCAGGTTTAACTCACTTTTTACCATTTGTGTAATACAACTTCAATACAGTTTTA
This sequence comes from Solanum peruvianum, assembly GCA_027705065.1. Taxonomy (NCBI): domain Eukaryota; kingdom Viridiplantae; phylum Streptophyta; class Magnoliopsida; order Solanales; family Solanaceae; genus Solanum; species Solanum peruvianum. The sequence continues at coordinate 9,805,781 of JAKWJD010001762.1, read as the reverse complement.
GTTCACTTGTTAGCATCTGTGTAATACAATTTTAATTCAAGTTTAATTCACTTGTTAACATCTGTGTAATACAGCTTTAATTCAAGTTTAATTCACTTGTTAGCATCTGTGTAATACAACTTCAGTTCAGTTTTAGTTCACTTGTTAGCATCTGTGTAATACAACTTTAATTCAGGTTTAATTCACTCGTTAGCATCTGTGTAATTCAACTTCAATTCAGTTTTAGTTCACTTGTTAGCATCTGTGTAATACAATTTTAATTCAAGTTTAATTCACTTGTTAGCATTTGTGTAATACAGCTTTAATTCATGTTTAATTCACTTGTTAGCATTTGTGTAACACAACTTCAATTCAATTTTAGTTCACTTGTTAGCATATGTGTAATACAACTTTAATTCAGGTTTAATTCACTTGTTAGCATCTGTATAATTCAACTTCAATTCAGTATTAGTTCAGTTGTTAGCATCTCTGTAATACAATTTTAATTCAAATTTAATTCACTTGTTAGCATTTGTGTAATACAACTTTAATTTATGTTTAATTCACTTGTTAGCATTTGTGTAACACAACTTCAATTCAATTTTAGTTCACTTGTTAGCATCCGTGTAATACAACTTTAATTCAAGTTTAATTCACGTGTTAGCATCTGTGTAATACAACTTCAATTCAGTTTTAGTTCACTTGTTAGCATTGTGCAATACAATTTTAGTTCATGTTTAATTCATTGTTAGCATTTGTGTAATACAGATTTAATTCATGTTTAATTCACTTGTTAGCATTTGTGTAATACAACTTCAATTCAGTTTTAGTTCACTTGTTAGCATCCGTGTATTACAACTTTAATTCCGATTTAATTCACTTGTTAACATCTGTGTAATACAACTTTAATTCAAGTTTAATTCACTGTAATACAACTTTAATTCAAGTTTAATTCACTTTTTAGCATCTGTGTAATTCAACTTCAATTCAAGTTTAGTTCACTTGTTAGCATCTGTGTATTACAACTTTAATTCAGGTTTAATTCACTTGTTAGCATATGTGTAATTCAACTTCAATTCAGTTTTAATTCACTTTTTAGCATCTGTGTAATACAACTTCTTTTCATGTTTGATTCACTTGTTAGCATTTGTGTGATAAATTTTTAATTTAGATTTTATTAAGATTTATTCAGTTGTTAGCAAAGTGATGCTCTTCTAGCAGATTAATCTATATGTCTCTCTCTAGTCATTTAATAATAGTAATACACTCTTTAATGATGTGCAGAAAAAATATGACTAATATAGCGGTGATGCTTTACTTCAATGGACGATGGGATCCTAGCAACAAATATATTAACTACTTGGCAGATGGTGTGTTGATACACACAGAGTCAACGTTTGCCACCCTCGTTTCTGTAATTGCTACTCAATTGTCAATAGACACATCAACAAGTAAAGTTGAAATCAGATATAAAATTGATGAAAGGTCTCCTCCAATTTAAATTCATAATGATATGGGGGTAAAAGTATATCTTGAAACTAAAAAGGAACATCGAGATATGACAAGATACCCTTTATGTGTCACAACAACTGAACCAATCAACTTGGAGACTAATGCTGCACTCATTCCACTTTTGTGTTCAGACACTTCAGGAGATATGAGGGTTATACTCAATTCATACTTCTCTAATACATAGGGTTAATTGGATTCGGATCATGTGAGGAAGTTGATGAGCTAGAAGATTAGCACCAGACATCATTATTAATTCCAATCACTCTTTATTTGAAATAGATCAGGTGTATATGAATAAATATGTTCTCACTAGTGCACTAAAAAGACATTCCATTCTTAATCATTTTCAATTCAAGACAACAAGATCAAGCGCAATAAGGTAAGACCTAAATTCAAGTCACTTTAAATTATTAATTGTGTATTAATATTTTTTCTACAGCTAGTCGATACTGTGCCTAGGAGAAAGCTGCAGTTGGAGTTTACGAGCTTCAAGCTTGAACAAATCTGAAATGTTCAAGATTAGAGAATTTGAAAGCGAACACACTTGTTTGTTGCTACATAATTCATTATCGGAAAGGCTAGCAACTAAGAGTGTTGTTGGGAGTATTATTGTGGCTAAATATGCTGAACCAGATGCTAATTACACACCACAAGACATACAACGTGACATGTTAGCTTAATATTGTGTGCGACTCACATATATGCAAGCTTGGAGAGCTAAAGAAGCAGCTCTTGAATTAATCCGGGGAGATCCAATTCAATCATATGCAAAGTTGCCAAGCTACTTTCACATACTAGAGGCGACTTACCCTGGTTCTCATATAAGATTTCACAAATCAGAGGATGACCGTTTTTTATATGCGTTTGTAGCTTTGTTCACCTCGATAAAAGGATGGGAATATTGTAGACCAATTGTAGTTGTTGATGGAACTTTCTTAAAAGGAGCATACAAGGGACACTGCTAACCGCTAATACATTAGATGCAGCGGGTCAGACTTTTGAATATGATACTGTTTTTTATATTGAATTTTTTAACTATGTATTAAAATTGAACTATGATTGCAGTAAAAATGTATTAAAACTGTATTAAAAAAAGTGTACATGGTGCAGGGAGTATATTGCCACTTGCTTATGCTATTGTCGATTCAGAGCATGATTCATCTTGGAGGTGGTTTTTTGAGCAATTCAGAGATGCATTTGGTCAAAGACCAGAGATGTGTATGTTTCCAATAGGCATGCAAGCATTATTAAGGCAGTTTCAACAGTTTATGATGAAGTACCTCATTTTGCATGTATGTGGCACTTACTGCAAAACATAATGAAAAATTTCAGAAGGAGTCAACAAAGGGTCACTGAGAAGATAGATAAGAGGATCAAAGATTACTTGTTGAACATTGGATACAACAAATGGTCGCGTGTGCATGCTGAAGTAAACAGAACTTGGATGATGACATCAAATATAGCAGAATAAGTCAATGTAACGACCTGTTTAGTCGTTTTGAGCAGCAGATTTTATTTCTGGAAAATTGGCTGAAACGACGGACCCCACGACGGACCGTCATGGGCACGACGGACCGTCGTAGGGTCTCTTTTCAAAACACTTAGAAATTCTGAAATTGGGTACTGAAAATCGACTCTCTAAACGTCATGACGGAAGTGCAGGACGGACCGTCACATGTGTGATGGACCGTCACAGACTCCTTAGTGAAAAATTGAGTTCTGGTCCTTGCGACGACCTTCGTGACGGACCGTCGCAGACACGACGGCCCGTCACAGGTCGCGTAATCCCAGTTGGAGTCGGCTTTCTGGTTAAGTTTTAAGGGACGCTTTGGACTATTCTTTCCTTAATTATAAAGTTAGAGGGTTAATATTAATAAGTCTAATTACTTGGGGGTTAAAAGACGTAACCTTAAGTTAATTAGTGGGGTATTATTGTCATCTTTTACACTTAATTATATATTAATTAGGGTAAAAGAAAGAGGGTTTGAATAAGAAAATTTGAAAGAACAAGAAAAGGGAAGAGGAACGAATTGAGAGAGAGGATAAACGAGAAGAAGAAACAAAGCTTGAGAAATTGCTTGCTTGATCGAATTCTTCGGTGGAGGTAGGTTATGGTTTTCACACTATTCGTAGTAAACTCTTAATAGCGAATGATATGTGTTAGTAATATTGTAAACCCTTCTATATGCTTAATTGTATGCTTGCATGAATATGATTATGAAATTGTGAATAAATAAGCATGATGAAGCTATTGAATCCCAAAGCTTGAAAAGAAACCCTAATCTACTTTGTTAATGATGATGCCTTGGTATAAAAGAAGGCTTGATGAGCGAAAGTGGTAAGATTAGGGGATCGAGTGTCACGTTCCGACACCAGGATAGTATATGGATCGGGTGCCACGTTCCGGTACCAGGATAGAATGAGGATCGGAGTGTCACGTTCCGACACCAGGATAGTATATGGATCGGGTGCCACGTTCTGGTACCAGGATAGAATGAGGATCGGAGTGTCACGTACCGACACGAGGGGAATAAAGATAACGAATCTTGAAATATGCTAATGAATTCAATCTAATGAATCTAATTCCCAAATGAGTATGATACTGAGGCTTGAGACCTCATGGATGAACTTGTTAGTACTTATTGATGATTTTAGTACTTGTCGTTGCTACATGTTGAGTATTATAGTTGATTTATGATATTAACTGATATATACTGTTTTCTATTTTGAGTTGGCCGATGATACTTACTCAGTACCCGTGTTTTGTACTGACCCCTACTTGTTTGTTTCTTTCTTTGTTATTTGTGGAGTGCAGCAAACTTTCCGTCATCTTCAACTCAACAGTAATCCTAGCCAGTCATCAGTATACCGGATTTTAGGGTGAGCTAATGCTTCTAGCTTGGACTGGATCTCCCTCTTCATGTCTTGATGCCTTGGACTTCGGCATGGACTAGCTTTTTAGTTATTTTGTTCTTAGACATTCTTAGTTTAGTAACTTGATCATAGATGTTCTTGTGATGATGACTTCCAGATTTTGGGGATGATAATAATAGTTTTGAATTGTTTTTATTAATGAGTTTAAGTCTTCCGCATTACTTCCTGTTGATATACATTGAAATGTTAAGGGTTAGATTGGTTGGTTCGCTCACATAGGAGGGTAAGTGTGGGTGCCAGTCGCGGCTCGGTTTTGGGTCGTGACAAACTTGGTATCAGAGCATTAGGTTCGTTGGTCTCATCACACAAGAACAGGTCTAGTAGAGTCTTAAGGAATGGTAGGGGGATGCCTTTACTTTTCTTTGAGAGGCTATAAGACTTTAGGAAAAATTCCACTCTTTCTTTCTTCTTTCGTGCTATTACTTGAATCCAATTGGTATCTAGGTGATACAAATTGGTATCTGACCATCTTCACTCTATTTTGCAGATGGTTAGAACTAGAGCAACGACCGCACCAACACCAACATCAGCAAGGCAAGATACAATTGAGCCAGCCACTGGGGCTGTGGCTCGAGGGAGAACAGCGGCAAGAGGTCGTGGTAGAGGTCGTGGGAGGACGTCCTCTAGAGGAAGAGGACGAGCACCTAGTCCATCCGATACTAGGGCGGTAACTCCTCCACCGACTGAAGAAGTAGTAAGAGAGGGTGAGGAAGGGGAGAATGAACAAGTGCAGAATGTGGAAATGCCACCCCAACCTACCCCAGAGATGATCAATCAAGTTCTTGCTTATCTTAGCGGATTATCTGATCAGGGTCAGGCACCTCCAGTGGTTTCTGCACCAACACCTCCGGTTCCAGAGGTACAACATGCGGATACTATGGCTCCCCGCATGGATGCCTCATTGGAGATAGGCACGTTTCCACATCTGACTACTGGGCCTATAATGACAAATGATCAGCATGAACTTTTCAGTAAGTTCTTGAAATTGAAACCTCCAGTCTTCAAGGGTGCTGAATCTGAGGATGCTTACGATTTCCTGGTTGACTGTCATGAGCTACTACACAAAATGGGTATAGTAGAACGATTTGGTGTGGAGTTCGTGAGTTATCAGTTTCAAGGGAACACCAAAATGTGGTGGCGGTCACATGTTGAGTGTCAACCAACAGAGGCACCACCTATGACTTGGGCCTCATTCTCTAGCTTGTTTATGGAGAAGTATATCCCCCGGACTTTGAGGGATAGGAAAAGAGATGAATTCTTGAGCCTAGAGCAAGGTAGGATGACGGTTAATGCATATGAGGCTAAGTTTCGTGCTTTATCAAGGTATGCCACTCAACTCTGTTTCAGTCCACAAGAGCGGATTCGCCGGTTTGTGAAGGGGTTGAGGTCAGAATTGCGGATTTCGGCCTTACAGATAGCGGCAACGGCAAAATCCTTCCAAGAGGTGGAAGGAGTGAAGCCAGATGACTTCACCACGACATCGACATCAAAAAGGTTTCGAAAGGGAGGTGAGTTTAATGGTTCTTACACTAGAGGATAGGGTTCGGGAAGTTACTCAGTTCGACCTATTCAGTCTTCACTACAGACTATAGTTCGGGGTCCACCTCAGACCGGCCAACACTTCTCTGAGAGACCTACGCATGAACCTCGAGAGTTCTATGGATGTGGGGATATTGGACACATTAAGAGATATTGTCCAAAACAGAGTTATCGACCCCCAATAGCTAGGGGTAGAGGTGGTTATGGAAGAGGTCGTCCTTCTGGAGGACGCGGTGGTCGAGGTAATGGTGTTCATCAAAACGGCCGAGATGATGGGCAAACTGGAGCCACTACATCACAACATGGTAGGGGCAACGGACAAACAAACGAAAGGGCCCATTGTTATGCTTTCCCTGGGCGGTCGGAGGCGGAGACATCAGATGCTGTCATCACAGGTAATCTTCTGGTTTGTGATTGCATGGCTTTTGTATTGTTTGATCCCGGATCCACTTTTTCTTATGTATCTTCCTCATTTTCTAATGATCTAAATTTGCATTGTGAATTACTTGACATGCCTATTCGTGTTTCTACTCCGGTGGGAGAGTCTGTGGTAGTTGAAAAGGTATATAGGTCTTGTTTGGTGAATTTTGTGGGGAGTAACACTTATGTAGTTTTGGTTATCTTAGAAATGGTTGACTTTGATGTAATTCTGGGTATGACTTGGCTTTCTCTGAATTTTGCGATCTTGGATTGTAATGCTAAAACGGTGACGTTAGCCAAGCCTGGGACAGATCCGTTAGTGTGGGAGGGTGACTACACTTCCAATCCGGTGCGTATCATATCCTTTCTTCATGCTAAGAAAATGGTTAGTAAAGGGTGTTTAGCTTTCTTGGCACATCTCAAGGATGACACTACCCAAGTACCTTCGATCGAGTCGGTTTTGGTAGTCCGTGAGTTTTTGGATGTGTTCCCTGCAGATCTTCCTGGTATGCCACCAGATAGGGATATTGACTTCTGTATCGATCTTGAACCGGGTACTCGCCCCATTTCTATACCCCCTTATAGAATGGCTCCCGCGGAGTTAAGAGAGTTAAAGGCCCAACTTCAAGAGTTGTTGAGCAAAGGTTTCATTAGACCAAGTGCATCTCCTTGGGGTGCTCCGGTTTTGTTTGTGAAGAAGAAGGATGGGAGTTTTCGGATGTGCATAGACTACCGGCAGTTGAACAAGGTAACTATTAAGAACAAGTATCCTCTGCCTCGTATTGATGACTTGTTCGATCAACTACAAGGTGCTTGTGTCTTCTCGAAGATCGACTTGAGATCCGGTTACCATCAATTGAAAATACGGGCAGCGGATGTGCCAAAGACTGCTTTTCGAACTAGGTATGGGCATTATGAATTCGTAGTGATGTCTTTTGGTCTTACAAATGCCCCCGCTGCTTTCATGAGCTTGATGAATGGGATTTTTAAGCCATATTTGGACCTCTTCGTGATCGTATTTATTGATGATATATTGGTATACTCTAAAAGTAAAGAGGAACATGAGGAGCATTTGAGAATGGTATTGGAAATGTTGAGGGAGAAAAAGCTTTATGCCAAGTTCTCTAAGTGTGAGTTTTGGCTAGATGCAGTGTCCTTCTTGGGGCACGTGGTTTCTAAGGATGGAGTGATGGTAGATCCATCTAAGATTGAGACAGTGAAGAATTGGGTAAGACCCACTAATGTGTCAGAAATAAGAAGCTTTGCTGGGTTAGCTAGCTACTACCGTCGCTTTGTCAAGGGATTCTCTTCTATTGCTTCCCAATTGACGAACTTGACTAAGCAGAATGTTCCATTTGTATGGTCGGATGAGTGCGAAGAGAGCTTTCAGAAACTCAAGACCTTGTTGACTACCGCACCTATCCTTACCTTGCTAGTAGAGGGTAAGAACTTCATTGTTTATTGTGATGCATCCTATTCTGGTTTGGGTGCAGTGCTAATGCAAGAGAAGAGTGTGATTGCTTATGCTTCGAGACAATTAAAAGTGCATGAACGTAACTATCCAACTCATGATTTGGAATTGGCCGCGGTAGTGTTTGCATTAAAGCAATGGAGACACTATTTATATGGGGTTAAGTGTGAGGTCTATACGGATCATCGTAGCCTACAGTATGTCTTTACTCAGAAAGACTTGAACTTGAGACAGAGGAGATGGATGGAACTACTAAAGGACTATGATATCACAATCTTGTATCATCCGGGAAAAGCGAATGTTGTGGCGGATGCTTTAAGTAGAAAGGCGGGAAGCATGGGAAGTCTAGCTCATTTGCAAGCTTCTAGGCGCCCATTGGCTAGGGATGTTCAGACTCTGGCTAACGACTTGATGAGGTTAGAAGTAAATGAGAAGGGAGGATTGTTGGCTAGTGTGGAGGCAAGATCCTCCTTCCTCTACAAGATTAAGGGGAAGCAGTTTGATGATGAGAAATTGATCCGGATTCGAGATAAAGTGTTGCAAGGAGAGGCTAAAGAAGCAACAATCGATGAGGAAGGTGTTTTGAGGATTAAGGGAAGGGTATGTGTACCCCGCATCAATGATTTGATCAACACTATTTTGACAGAGGCTCATAGTTCAAGGTATTCTATACATCCGGGTGCAACCAAGATGTATCGTGACCTAAAGCAACACTTTTGGTGGAGTAGAATGAAGAGTGATATTGTTGACTTTATTGCTAAATGTCCAAACTGTCAACATGTAAAGTATGAACACCAAAGGCCCGGAGGAACACTTCAGAGAATGCCCATTTCGGAATGGAAGTGGGAGAGAATTGCAATAGATTTTGTGGTTGGTCTTCCAAAGACAATGGGCAAGTAAGACTCTATTTGGGTGATTGTTGATAGGTTAACTAAATCTGCTCATTTCATTCCGGTCAAGGTGACTTACAATGCCGAGAAGTTAGCCAATATCTATATCTCAGAAATCGTCCTATTGCATGGGGTTCCACTCTCCATTATATCGGATAGAGGTACACAGTTCACCTCTAAGTTTTGGAAAACATTGCATGCGGAATTGGGTACTAGGTTGGACCTTAGTACTGCGTTCCATCCTCAGACCGATGGTCAGTCTGAGAGAACGATTCAAGTGTTGGAAGATATGTTTCGTGCATGTGTGATAGAGTTTGGTGGCCATTGGGATAGCTTCTTACCCTTAGCGGAGTTTTCATACAATAATAGCTATCACTCAAGCATTGATATGGCTCCATTTTAAGCATTGTATGGTAGGAGATGTAGGTCTCCCATTGGTTGGTTTGATGCATTTGAGGTTAGGCCTTGGGGTACTGACCTTTTGAGGGATTCGATAGAGAAAGTGAAGTCTATTCAAGAAAAGCTTCTAGCGGCGCAAAGTAGACAAAAAGAATATGCAGATCGAAAGGTTAGAGACTTAGAGTTCATGGAGGGCGAACAAGTCTTGTTGAAAGTGTCACCAATGAAAGGGGTGATGCGGTTTGGTAAAAGAGGTAAACTAAGCCCAAGGTATATTTGTCCCTTCGAAGTACTTAAGCGAGTAGGGGAGGTGGCTTATGAGTTAGCCTTGCCTCCAGGGCTGTCCGGAGTGCATCCGGTATTCCATGTGTCTATGTTGAAAAGATATCATGGGGATGGAAACTACATTATCCGTTGGGATTCAGTTTTGCTTGATGAGAACTTGTCTTATGAGGAGGAGCCTAGAGAAGTTCGCAAGTTGAGGTCAAGGGAGATTGCATCCATCAAGGTGCAATGGAAGAATTGACCGATTGAAGAAGCCACTTGGGAGAAGGATATGCAAGAAATATACCCACATCTGTTTAAAGATTCGGGTACTCCTTCTCGCCCTTGTTTTTCTTCTTGTGATCGTTCGAGGACGAACGATGGGTAAATTGGTATCTATTGTAATAACCTGTTTAGTCATTTTGAGCAGCAGATTTTATATCTGGAAAATTGGCTGAAACGACGGACCCCACGACGGACCGTCATGGGCACGACGGACCGTCGCAGGGTCTCGTTTCAAAACACTTAGAAATTCTGAAATTGGGTACTGAAAATCGACTCTCTGAATGTCATGACGGAAGTGCAGGACGGACCGTCACATGTGTGACGGACCGTCACAGACTCCTTAGTGAAAAATGGAGTTCTGGTCCTTGCGACGACCTTCGTGACGGACCGTCGCAGGCACGATGGCCCGTCACAGGTCGCGTAATCCCAGTTGGAGTCGGATTTCTGGTTAAGTTTTAGGGACGCTTTGGACTATTCTTTCCTTAATTATAAAGTTAGAGGGTTAATATTAATAAGTCTAATTACTTGGGGGTTAAAAGAGGTAACCTTAAGTTAATTAGTGGGGTATTATTGTCATCTTTTGCACTTAATTATATATTAATTAGGGTAAAAGAAAGAGGGTTTGAATAAGAAAATTTGAAAGAACAAGAAAAGGGAAGAGGAACGAATTGAGAGAGAGGATAAACGAGAAGAAGAAACAAAGCTTGGGAAATTGCTTGCTTGATTGAATTCTTCGGTGGAGGTAGGTTATGGTTTTCACACTATTCGTAGTAAACTCTTAATAGCGAATGATATGTGTTAGTAATATTGTAAACCCTTCTATATGCTTAATTGTATGCTTGCATGAATATGATTATGAAATTGTGAATAAATAAGCATGATGAAGCTATTGAATCCCAAAGCTTGAAAAGAAACCCTAATCTACTTTGTTAATGCTGATGCCTTGGTATAAAAGAAGGCTTGATGAACGAAAGTGGTAAGATTAGGGGATCGAGTGTCACGTTCCGACACCAGGATAGTATATGGATCGGGTGCCACGTTCCGGTACCAGGATAGAATAAGGATCGGAGTGTCACGTTCCGACACCAGGATAGTATATGGATCGGGTGCCACATTCCGATACCAGGATAGAATGAGGATCGGAGTGTCACGTACCGACACGAGGGGAATAAAGATAACGAATCTTGAAATATGTTAATGAATTCAATCTAATGAATCTAATTCCCAAATGAGTATGATACTGAGGCTTGAGACCTCATGGATGAACTTGTTAGTACTTATTGATGATTTTAGTACTTGTCGTTGCTACATGTTGAGTATTATAGTTGATTTATGATATTAACTGATATGTACTGTTTTCTATTTTGAGTTGGCCGATGATACTTACTCAGTACCCGTGTTTTGTACTGACCCCTATTTGTTTGTTTCTTTCTTTGTTATTTGTGGAGTGCAGCAAACGTTCCGTCATCTTCAACTCAACAGTAATCCTAGCCAGTCATCAGTATACCGGATTTCAGGGTGAGCTAATGCTTCTAGCTTGGACTGGATCTCCCTCTTCATGTCTTGATGCCTTGGACTTCCGGCATGGACTAGCTTTTTAGTTATTTTGTTCTTAGACATTCTTAGTTTAGTAACTTGATCATAGATGTTCTTGTGATGATGACTTCCAGATTTTGGGGATGATAATAATAGTTTTGAATTGTTTTTATTAATGAGTTTAAGTCTTCTGCATTACTTCCTGTTGATATACATTGAAATGTTAAGGGTTAGATTGGTTGGTTCGCTCACATAGGAGGGTAAGTGTGGGTGCCAGTCGCGGCTCGGTTTTGGGTCGTGACAGTCAATTCATGAACAAGGCATGCCAAAGTTCTTACAGTCTTGCAACTCTTGGAATTCATGAGATAACTTGTACAGAAATGGAATAACAATAACAGATCAAAGGCGACATTTTCAGGTTTTCACCTTAGAAAAAAGTATGAAAATATATTGCGGCGCAATAAAACTGCATCAGACAAATTAAAGGTATGCCTAATATGTTTGCTAGTATTTTTTCTTCGGATTCATATCTAACATCTCTCTTGAATATATATATTTTTTTCATAGGTTGTGGAGACAAATAAATATGTGTATACCGTACTTGACGGTATTACACAATTCACAGTATGTCTTCACCAACGTACATGCACATGTGGGAGATTTCAATTGGATGAGTTACCATGTCCACATGCTTTGGCCGCTTTAACAATAAAACACACTGGTTATGAGAAATATTGTTCGGCTTACTATACAAGAAAAAATTTATTGTTGACATATCAATTTCAAATGGATCCCCTGCCAAATGAAAGTACATGGAACACACCAACACATGTTCTTGAAGATATTGTACTTCCACCTCATGGAAAGAGACCTTCGGGAAGGCCAAAAAATAAAAGACATACTAAACTGAGAGAAGATGGATTCAAGAAGGCGAAAATTACATGCAGCAATTGTGGACAACATGATCACAACAAGAAGAATTGCAAAAATGTCAGGCCTTATGATCAAGAATAAAAAAATAATTTGTTTTAGTAGTTTGTTTTAGAAGCTCATTGACTCTACGAATTTGGATCATGTTCGGTTATATGGTTTATATTTTTAGTTCCCCAATCTCGTGTTATTCAGTTTAATAGAATGCTTTCTTAGTTGTGCAATCTCATGTTA